>PVHY01000199.1:90000-157500 GCA_004024945.1 Uropsilus gracilis
GATAAAGGTCATATTTAGGGATCTTTTAACATACATATATTAAAATGATATATAAATATTATAAAATAAATTTTTCACTAATCAGATTCTTCTCATTAATGTGACCTTAGTAATGAAAAACTACATTTCTCTCACACACCTAACCCCCCCCCCACACACACACGTACATACACACCCTATTTCAGTTTTCAAGAATCTCATTAATTACTGAATTTGATAATGTATTTTCTGAACTGTTTTGGAGAAATGTGGAACTGTTTATTTGAGTAAGGTATAAATTCACTTTCTCTACATTTGCTACACAGTTTGACCTAAATGTTGATGATCAAGTTATCTTGAGAAGAACTATTCTGATTCTTTGAAAAAACTTAGCATGAAGCATTTGATGGTATTTTTTATTAATTGGGTAAATGAATTGTGAGATGTGTGATTGCATGATGATGTACTCATTTAGTTGTTGCTTTTGCTTTTACTAATCTCTGTCATATTGGATTTATAAATGGAATGGAGTGACCTTTGAAACTGTGATGGAAATGAAGAGATAAATACAACTTGAAAGGACAAACCAATTAATATCAATGTGTTGTTACACATACATGAGGAATTTTAATCCTATACTCTCTGCAGTAAATTTATGATTCATTTGCTGAGTAAAGGAGCATTCTTTTTGATAGTTACAGATTTTAATCTTAGTTTGTTCTAAAAATATATCATTTGATATGGCATTCTTGCAAATACAGTACACAATGAAATTGTTTTTAGCTCATGAATAGTTGGCCACTTTTAAAAGTTTTGACAGACCTCTTCCTAAAAAGCACCTATATATGCACAGAGTTAAACATATACATACAAGCTAGTCATCTACATTCATATGTTTTAAGTAAATATTATTAATCTCAGTTAAATTCTTGAACGAACTCTCTTTTCTAAATGTAGAGTCATAAATGACCTTTCATATTATCTATACAGTAATTTTGAAAATCTTGACTCAGGAATCATAAACATTTATTGTTTTAAATTATCTTTTGACCTGTAATGTGAATATATATATATATTTAGAATCAATTTTAAATATACTTCAGTATGCTTTCAAAATAAAATCTGAGTGTCCGTTTCTCCTTCCTTCTTACCTCATACTGTCCCTTTGCCATCCCCATTTTTTTTTACCCAATTGAGTTTATTTTCATAAAAAAACCCCAAAAAGGAAGTAAGTTCTGCTGCGGTGTGAATTTTAGATTTGTACATCCTATTCTCTTTAATAGCTTAATTATAGTATATAATCAATTTGATACACAGGTTTTGAAATATTGCCATTGATGCACAACAAGGAAAAAGTAATACAAGGTTGACATTTTAAAACACCAGCATTGAAAGACTTTTCAATTCTAATTGATTTTTAAAAGAGTTCCCTGGAAAAGTAAGCTCTGAAATGTTTATAACACCTTTGGCAATATTCCAAAATGTTTACCACAAAATGTAACTCAGCAGTTCTGAGTTCATTCATCAAATAAGAAAGATGTGTCCCTTAATTGGTTTATATGTTGATGCTGAATCTACCACACAGATATCAGTTTTTTTTAAGTCTTACAGTCTCAAAAATGATCATTTCGTAGTAAAGTGTTTTTATTTTACAGAGAGAAATTCATTAATAAGAAAGTTATGGAAAAGCAAACCCTATCTTACATATTTTTCTGAAAAGATGAAATTTCTGCCCTCATTCCATCTTTGATAAAAATCTAATGACCTTCAAAACTTTGGCAAAACTAACAGAAAGAGGACTTTTAAATATGTTAACATCATAACCCTCCATTTGGTTGATTATAGGTGTGAAAAACTTCAAACACCTAAAAATTTAATGAATTTGGTATCCATTCTATTTTTAGCAAGCACCTAGGTCAAGTATGAATAAAATTGGCCACAAGTAATTACTTTAAAAGGCTACTCTAAAGCATTTCAGGAAAAATGATTACTTTGACTAGTTGCTTGTCAGTTCCTGTACTTTTTTATTGATTGCCTTTGAATATATGGCTCAATGATTGAAAATGTTTCTGGCATATCATCCTGTACAGTGCCTAATTTACTTCCTGTGACTGATAAAATGTAATTTATGCATAAATGAATTTACAAGTTTACTATTTTCTAATAATATTAATTTTGAAGTGTGATATTTCTTTGAAACTAAGTCATAGTTGACAACTTGTCACTCTTGCACTCTTCTGGATTTTTTGATACTGTGATTTTTTCAGATGTGATTCAGTGTAATAATGTGATATTTCAAAGTTTGACCAGCCAGATTGAGTCATTTATTTGTAAGCATTTCTGTTGAGATGAAAACTGTAGCATAATTGTATAACATCTACTTATTCCCCCAGGACTCTGGAGTGATTTGTGGTTTGAAATGTCTGCATCATAAACTCATTCAGTACAGGCAGTATTACTTTTAGTCAATAGCCAGGGATTCAGATTAGTTGGATATAAATCACTAATGTTGAGAAATAAAGGTGACAACAACAATGAATAAAAAAGAAATGAATTGATAAAAAGCAGGTAAGGAAGTCATACAGCAGACAATATCACCTAATTTGTCAAAACAATCCATTACTTAACAACAGGTTTCATCTGAGAAATAGATTTGCATGAAAATGTTCTCCTTCAATACCAGATTCATATGGATTTTTCTCAATTTTGAACTCAAAATTGTATTAGAAGCACAGTTAAATGTTATCACACTTTTTAATCATAAAATCACACATAAATATGTACATAAGTATCAATATTTGTTGCTTATATCCTATTTAGGGCCTAATGCTCTATTCTTTCTTAATTCTTAATATTCTTTCATTTGTTTTGTTTAAACCAATGAAAACAAATTGTTAAAATGAAAACAAATTGAAAACCCCATGAATATAATTGGACATTATTTTTCAATTTTTTATAATCACAGATAGTCTTCTAGTATAGTCTCAGAATTAATTCAAATCCATTATATAAGTTTCTAGAAGTGCAGGTTTACGTGAAATGTTTACATTAAATAATCATTTGTTTATGTGTATCATAAATATGTGTATTAAAGAATTTGTGAACCACAGAATTGCCAAGATATAAATCCTAAAATTTGGGGTCAACCTAATCTTGCCTTTTTTTTTTTTTAAGAGACAAGAGTTGCCCAGGATAGTCTCGAACCCATGAACTCAAGCAATTCCCAGCCTCAGCCTCCCGAGTCTGGGGTTAATGGCACAAGCTACCGTGTCCGGGTTCTAATGTTGCTTTTGATAAACTTGAGACTTTCCTAAACTTAGTACTGCAGACCATGAATTGCTGTTTTCCAAAGGGATCTGGGGCGACAAGAGGGGGAGAAAGGGAGAGGGAGAGAGACTGGAAATACCTAAATGGAAACCAGTTTTTGTGATTCTCCACTGAGAATCCTGATATCCTGATATCCTGGGTTAGAAACACGATCCTTTACTACTTTTCTTATAGTTCCTTTCTCAGTACCTTCATCTTTCCGTGTTTCAGTTTCCTCATCTATTTCATAGGACTCTTTGGGGGTTGAGTTAAATTGTAAGCACTATACTAAGTTTATTAAAAGGAAAATTTGAAGAACAGCCAAGTATATACACAAATTATAGGAATATCTTTTAAAAACTAGGGACTTTCTAGTATTTATAATATCTCAACATTTTCTGAAACCATACATATTATTTCCTTTTACATGCCATCAACAGTTCATACTTATCTAGAATTCTCACTGGTGGATTCTGATTGAATATGTATCTGAAAGGTATCTTTTTGAATATTTGCTGTAGTCTTAGCTTCATATTACCTATAAATTTAGATTATATTGTTACATTTTTAAAGGCATATGCAGGGAAGAGGAAAGAAGGTGGAAAAGGTAGAGGAAAAAACTGTCAGGTATTTCATTCACACAATTTTCTTTTAGAAATCAATAATCAGCCTGTAAACTTTTAATTGAAAAACTCTAATTTTATGTTATCAGAAAAAATACATACTCCAATTTTAAAAACAGACATTACTTTATTCAGTGCACATAAGACTTTCTTTAATTAGCCCTTAATAAGCTTGGTTTAACTGGGATTTACGGAAGAACAGTGGTCATTAACATTAGCCAGATTAAAACTGTGTTAATTACTATTGATAGATAAAATAACGTGCAAAAATAGTTTAAATTATTCCTATACTTATGAATTTAATGATTAAAACTTTTTAAATGGGAGATATATTTTTATACTTGTAAATAATGACTATTGAATATTGACTGCTATACAGGTAGATGTAATAATAGGACATATATTTTTATGGTTTAAGTTTTATTGCTTTTTAAAAGATTGAGGTAACCTTGGTTTACAACACTATATATAAAATCATATATATATATATATACACATATATATGATTCAGTGGTACAGAGTTTCATAGTATTAAAATGAATAAAATATGGTGCTAAAATATCATTTTGGATAACCTCCTAAAATGCATATAAAGGAGATTTTATATTTGCTTTCATGACTCATGGTATGTGATTTTAGTTAGAAACTAAAAGCTATCATGATTATACATTTAACTTACAGACTTGCTATTTCCTTAACTGAGGCATACAAATGATTTTTTCTATTTTGAAATATTTTATACTTGTTGCACTTTTGTATTATTGCTCTTACAATTCTTATAACTACCTAGTTATTTATTGACCTTATTGCATTTGATGTTAATAACTGAAGTTTAACTAATTCTCTTTCTTCATGCTGCAGTTTAAGGTATTATATTAATGCAGGTACTTATCAGAATTCGTCAAGAAGTGTCTATGTCACCCATTCCTATATCATTTTCTTGAACTTCTTATACTATGTGTATATACATATATATGTACATGTATACATATATGTCTGTATAATATCAATGCAACATAGTCAGGTAATGTTTTATCCAGGTCTAAAACCTGTAAGCTATAGTTTTCAAAACCCATGGAATTTTTCTTCTACAGAAACTTATGCAATTCAATAATTAGTTTAATTTGGTAGTGTTAATATTTCCTTTCCTTTAAATGATTTAGATTGCCCTCTTTCCTTTTAGAATGAAAAATAGGAATTTCAGTTTTGTCAAAACCACAGTGGGATATAAATAAATGCAATTTTATATCCTAGCATGGACTCTGACTTTTATCAGTCTTGTCCAAATTCAGTAAATAGAATTTTTTTTTTTTTTGAGGAAACATGGGTTACTGTTTTGTTTATGCTTTTAGAGGTATACCCTCTTCTCCTTCTAGGTGTTATCATGCCACACTCACCACCAAGGAAGCCATAGTTCTCTTTGACAGTCCATTGTGAATAACAACCTTTTTCTTTTTTTTTTTTTAATCCACATGGAAAATTGGTTTCATTCCTGACCTGTCTCTCTTTCCATGTCTTGCATCTGCTTTGATTGATATCACTATATATGTTATTCTCCTCCAAACACCATCTAGGTCACATTCCACTCTCCACTGTATGTATTGGCAGATGGTGATGCAAGTTAGTCCCTCCTACTTGGGTCACCACAGCAACTCCCCACCAATCTCTTCTCATTTTTATCCTTTGTCTTTTGTAAATCTCTCTTTCATAACAGCTGCTGTGGTGATTTTAAGTCATAGTAAAAAAAAATCAGTTTATGAGATTTGTCTTTTATGCAGCCTTCAATGACATTTTATTATGCTCAGAATAAAACTCAATTTCAGAAGTGAGGCTACCAAAGGAAAGAGGGGATCCAGGAGTCTTTGGTGGAGGATTATTGGTGCTTTGGTGGTGGGCTAGATCTGCTAATATACATTTGAAAAGGTGTGGACCTATACCCCTAAAACAAATACAGTGTTGCAAACTGTTAACACAATAAAAATAATTTAATACAAAATAAAGCAAAACATAAAACTCAGCTTCCTTAGCATGGTTTGAAAACCCTGAAGAATAATGAATGCACTCCGCCTCCTCCCTCAGAATTCCTCTGTGTGTCTCTTCCTCCATGGTTCTTCTCTACACACTGATCTTTCTTCAGTTCCTCCAACAGACTAAACAACTGTTTACCTCTAGGTCTCCTTAGATGTGACCTGTGGGACTCTTTGTCCTTAACATCCTAACTTCCTTTCCAGTTTCTGCTTAAATGTCCTGCCCTGAATGGTATTTTAGTTCTCCAACTCTTTCCTCACCATTCTATTCCATAACACTGTTTTTTCTATAGTGCATCGAAACATTGTAATAATATCTTCATTGACAAATCTATCTGATTCATAAATATTCCTTCTGAAATGATCTCTATGCTTGCCTAGGGCAGGATTGATTTAGGTACATTGTATGACTGTATGTACTATACTTGTACACCTCTGAGTTTGGACAGCAAGCAGAAGTGTGTTGGAGATAGGAATTTGCTAAAAATTTTGGAAGCTATTATAAAGTCAATATTAAAAATCAAATTATGTAAATTTAGAAACAAATAAAAGTAACAGAAAGATTCAAAATTGAAAAGAAATATTCCTGCATGAACGTTTAGTGAATGAAAGCTTAGTTTGTCAAAAAGATGTTTTCACTTTTAGTCTTATTTTCCTAGGTCTCTATTAGCGAATGCCTTACAATTGTTCTGATCAGAATATTTCTTTCATTTCAAACACAGGTTTAATCTCCATTTTGATTGATGCCAGTATTCCAGAGTTTTACTATGTCAGGTTTTTATTCTCATTTTCCCATCTATTTTTTCTTTTCATTTAATCTGTGACATAAAATGTTAATATTGTTGGCATTTCCATTTTACAGATGAGTAAATTGAATTTCAGAGGAGATCATTTCTTGCCTGACATTTTGTGACTTTTAAGGTAGTATTACTGAAGGCAGGTCCACTGTTTGGTTGCTGACTTTATGTTTATCCCTGGTTATTAAAATAGGGAAAAGAAGGTTCATTCTTTTTAAAAAAAATATTAAATTATAAATCCAGTAACTTAATTTTAGTTTTATCAGTACTAATTGCATATACTATGATCACAGAAATGTAGCTTTTATGAATCTTATTTTCCTAAGCTTAGTTAATTGCTGAGCTTAGAATAAAAAGCTCTCAGTTTAGATAGTTATACTGTATGTTGTACTATAAGTAAATGGAATCTTTTAAATTACTCTGTATTTAGAAGAGGGGAGGTAGGATGTTACTATAACAATCCACCAGCAGAACTCATTAAAGCACTTGATTTCTGTGGACAAAATTGATAGAGTATGGAGAGATTTGAATATAAAATTTGAATCATACCTATCAATTTTATTATTTATCACTTTCCATTTTTTTACCTTTACCCAACAAACTGCCCTAAAATATAACAACAAAAAACATTTTTGTACCTCTGTATTCCTGTTTAGTAATTATTTTTAATCCATCCTCCTATGATTGTCACCCTGGTAATATGTATTCTCTCTATCTGAGCTGTTTTACAAGATATGTTCCTTGGATTATACTATAAACTCTTTGTGGCAGGGACCTTGTCTTTTTATATGCTCTATAAAGCACCATGCATACCTAGGGAATTTTATGAATAATAATAAAAGAGGCAAAAAAGCTTTTTTTTTTGCATGTAAATTTAGGGACGAATTCATGCTATTGTCCATATTTCTGGAGAAGCAGCTGTTTATATTACAAGTTGAGTATGAAGAAGGCATATGATATTAAATCTGAAAATTTACATTCCCAGTATAGGAAAAATAAATGAAGCAATACAATTTGCTTTTTTCTGTCCATTATAAAAATATTGCCAAATCTGGCATGTGGTTCATAAAATCAAACATTTTCTAACACAGCTGTGCATGAGGAAATGAAATACTGCAGGTATAAGAAACCACCTGTTTGCCAGAACAGGAGTTTCAAAAAAGATCAACAGCAGAATTTTATATGGGTCCCTGCTGAAAGGTCTTTTCTACTATTAATACTAAAACCTTAGCACTTGTTTTTCAAACAGGTGTTTTGCATGTGAATTGAAGGTTCAATCAGCCCATGGATGGTGCACTAGTAAACAGCATTGCTTTTCCTTTTCAGTATACAAGGTGATATTGAATACAACTGTCAAAGATAATTCCAAAACCAATTCAGTTTTAAACACCAACATATTAACAAACCACAAATTCCTGTTTACTTGAAATGCTCTCCTTTCCCTCCTTTATTTTAGTTGCAAAACTCTCATGAACTTGACAGTGTTCTCCCTTGATGAAGAGAAAGTCTGAAATATGCCATAAATCATAGTGAGCTACCAGAGAAATTCAAATTGCTGTAAGCACAAGTGTCGAGGGACCGCTTATGCACTGCCTGAGCCATAATGCAACGTTCAGAACGAGATCATTGCATCATAATCTCATCCTGACTGTGATTTGCTTTGTGTGTTGGGGGCTCAAATGTCAGAGGGAGAGTGAGAAGAGAGTGATTGTCAGCTTGGATTTCTCTCCTGTTTTGCATTAAAGAACTGATCAAAAAACCACATTAGCTTGTGTCAAGTGTTTCAAAAATTAAAAACTTCCTCAAAGTTTTCTTTGTAGAAAATATTTCTTAATGTTTCATACAGGTAGGGTTAGAATCAGAATTTTCAGGGGTAATTGAGAATGTCTTTAATGTCTTTGCTTCTTGTTTAGCGTTGTTAAGTAAGCAAACTATTCATACCATAACTGCCATGCTTAATGAAAGTGTCTATCAAATAAGCAAAACCCAGAATAATTTTAATCAATGTAAAATAGCCCATGTCTGGAAAAGTCCTAGAAAATTGCAGTGATATCCAAACTTTCAATATGCATGTTATAGTAGTCTGTGACTTTTCACTGTGCACAGGTAGGCAGAATTGCCTATATGTCTATATGTTTACTTCTGTGTATGATTGATTTCTCTTTTTAGTTCATATTTAACAACTTTGGGATAACTTTTAGTTAGTGCCGGTATATAGCTTCCAGTTGTTAAAATAAAAGTAAAAATGATGTCAGTATCGCCTTGCATGAAAAACGATGCCAGCTTCGTGCCTTGAGTGAAATAGTGGCACGTGATTGTCCTCTTTTTGACGTGGGTCAACAGAATCCTGTGTCATAATGTAGACATAACCTAGAATATTATTTTAGTATGCCTCTGTAAAACACATGAATATCCCTGCTTCTTTGTCAGCTTTTTCTTTAATATCAAAGCAGATAGGTATTAACTTCTAATTTTACTTAGTCCTTTAAACAATTTACAGAATCCTAACTATTATGCTGTCTGAATACCATATATTTAAATTGAAAACTCTAGGGAGACAGTCATTTTAATTACAAATAAAATTATTTTTTCCTCTTCTTTCAGGGAGGTCTTGATGACTTTTCTATTTATGTTATATTTTAGTATTTCATCTGAATGGACTGTCCAGGGTTTGAAAGCAAAGGTGTTCACCCTTTAGGTTTATGGACCCATGTCTCTTACTTCTCTATTACATATGGTATTCTCTGAAGGTTATTGAACATTTATTCATCAAGATGAAAATGTTTCCTGTTTTATGTATGTAATACCAGGATAAAAATGGATTTCTAAAAATATAATATAAATTTGTGCATTTTGTAAGATAAGTCAGTAATAGTTTTGTTAATTAAAACTGTAAGTAATATAACCTGTTTATTTGATTAATGAGTATGGTTCCTTATTTAGAATTTATTTAAACATTAGAGAAAAATCAATATAGTCAAATTTATATAGCACTGTGATACACCCATATGTACATATATCACTTTGTATGTATGACCCTATATGTTTATGGACCCATATATATATATGTATATAAAGTAATGTAAAAACAGTGATGACCTACTATGGTGACAAAGTGAACACACAGCCAGTCTTTTTCACTAGAAACTGCACTAGGAGTATGCTTGAGATGTATTTTCATCTATTTCTACATGTTTATCTCCATAGTTCTCATCCAAATACTAGGTACATCATTATCATTATCTACTTAATGTTAATTAGTCATATCTATTAGTGGCTTAGAATGATTTTATTAATATATGAATGTTACTGCTTAATTTCTGTGTTATATTAATTTTTATCAAGAAATTTCTCCTATTATGGTCTTGAAAATGCAAAAAGAAAGCAAATCAAATCTTACATCTTTTGTTCAAATTTGTATATGGAAATAGGAGTTCCTGCCATGTATTCTTCAATTCCACAATGTCTTAAGGAAAAATACAGTTATATCCTCAAATCTTTAGACCTTTACATTCACAGGATAGGTTGTAGATTCCATGGCGTATATTTTTCAACTCACCGTGAATCATGCACCTAAAGTTTTCAAAGGCTCCTGTTTTCCCACTGGCACAGATCACTAAGTAATGATCATAGAAATGTAATCGAGGGAAGGAATTTAACATACACAAGCTCATGATTTTCCTTTTGAAGGACAACTATGATAGAATATTTTATATATATTGTAAAATAATTTTGTTTTAATTTGAATTAACATATATTTTTCATTTGGAATATAATTCACTTTTGAACTATTCTGAAACTTTTTTTAATGAGTATTTTAATTGATTCATTTATATTGGAAAATTTGAGAATAATTTCACTATTAAAAGTGTTCCAGGAGCCATATGGTAAGAAATGCCATCCACAGGACTAATTTGGAGTGGAAGTGTCATTTGGAATATGTTACCATTTATAAGTTCTGGGATCCAAATTTGCCTTCTATTTCTACTTGTATCCTTAGCCAATATCACATTCCGTTTTATATGGTGGGCATAATGATATCTTATTAATAGCTTTGATAGGTGAAATTAATTTTAACATATGTACAGATTTTTTTGAAACCAATTTGTTTTATGCACATGTTGGGTGTTATTATTATTCTTATGAATAGTCATATTTTTCAGAAAAATATTCTGAAAATGGTTTCTATCAATCAGTCATGTCTTTCAAAAAAATATTCTCTTGCTGTATATATAAAACTGGTTAGAAAGTGACTCAGTTCTCAATTCAATTTATCTCTCTTGAGGTTAAATTTCTCTTATGTTTGATCCACAAAATAAGCTACCTATTACAAGTGTATCGAAGTTCTTTCTAATGCATAAACTGTATCTTGCCAAGAATATGGAAATCTTAATAAGATGGTATGGTGGTGAGTTAACTCTCATTATTTAATATTTCTGGACACTAGAATTTTCATCTAAAAATTAAGAAACAATATGTAGTAATTTTCACATTTAAGAATGCTTTGATTTTTAAAAATGACTTATACCCTTAAAAACAGTATACCTACTACTCATTTTGAATCTTGTTGGTGTCTTAGAATTTATTATATTTAACTTATACTCCATATAGTACTATCCCCGAAGGTTATTCTTGACAAAAATCTTTGTACATGCTTATTGAAATAAGTTTACCATAACTTTTATCAAGACTATGTTTTTTTCTGGTTGAATTAAAACAGCAGTAACCAAGCTTTGTATTCAATGCTAACTGAAGTTAAACCTAGCTTTTGAAGCCAATCTTCTCTTTTCTCCCATAACACTGATGCCAAATGTATTTATTTATTTCACTAAGAAAATCATTTTACAATTACCTAGGTTAGTAACTGTACAACCTAAGGCTCCAAGATCATAGCATATAAGGTGTAGTGTTTTATCAAATCACTAATGAGTCTGCAGACTTAGTGTTCAAATGGGATTTTTAAATATAAAATAGAAGACATGCAAAGTAAGGATTAAATTATCATATTGTGAAAAAAGTTATGCAGGTGAACACTTTGTTTTTGCAAATATATAGTCTGAATAAATCTATGAAAAGCTCTTTTTTAAGTGCAATTATTTGCTATAATGTGTAATTTTTCTTGCCCCTTGTGCTTATTTCAATTTTAATATGAAAGCAATGATCATCCCATTTTCTTTGAAAGTGGCATAAAGGTAAAACCACAAACCTTTTGAAAGAATTCCTTTGTTCCCAATCACATGAATGTTGTTGGAACAAAATTTTGCCACCTGCCAGAAGCTTTAAAAACTAAATCAAAAGGCTCACTGCTTCAAAATATTAAAGCTAAAGCTAGAATTCTGGATGAAAATGCAACAGCTAGGTAGTTCTCGTCATGTATTTCTTATTATGCAGCAGAATCAATGAATAGTTTGCTACCTTTCTCTAGAGAATAGTTCATAAATGAAAATATTTAAATGGTGAATATCCATGCTATTTATTCATGTTTTCTACTTCTTTAAAAGTAGAATTCGGGTCCAGAAATTTAGGGGTGTCTGTCAGTATTAAACTTTCTAAATGAAAAAGGAAAAGAGGTAAAGTATTTTTAACACTAGTTAAAACAATTCAGTGTTGGCATGCTTCATTAACTGTTTGCATACAAGACAAAAGTGCTTTCTGATGAAGTGGAAAACCAACTTGGGACCAATTTTCCACAACATAAATTCAACACTTATTCTACCTCTTGATACCTTTGTATTCACAATAGCAGGGAGCTTTTTCATGTCTGTCATATCAGTAATCATTTTAATACTTCTGGTTTAAATTTTCAATCACTGAAAATATTTCTCAGAGATTGATCATTTCTTGAGAATCAGTTTAACATTTACTAATCCATACTCACACACACAACACATAGATATAATTTCAATGCAAACTTCTTCTACTGACAGATATCTAATTGATTTAGTAAGAATCATTTATTTTCTTACCCTGTAAGAATTATTACAAAACAGTATTAAAATGGACTGCTTAAATACATTTTTGGTGGCATTCAGTTTCATCCTCCCTCAGTTTTATTTTGTCAGCTGTCTCCTTTTCTCTTTTTCTGAATCACCTTTTGTGTGTGTGTGTGTGTGTGTGTGTGTGTGTGTGTGTGTCTGTGTGTGTGACAGAGAGAAGAAGAAAGTAAGGGAATGAATGTGATATTTTATTACTGCAAATTTTGTCCTCCTGTAAGCTAGCATCTATTTTAGCTCTCCTAGAATAGTTAGTACTCTGTAAACTAGCAAAAAAAAAAGTGAATGCCAAGTTGGAGGAATGCCATTATTGATCACTGTGTCAAAATAATATGGCTTCAGTAGTAGGTGTGTCACTTCTGCCAGACTAACAGAATAGCTGCAAAGTGCTACCATATACAATGAAGTCATCTGCAATCCCTATAGCATGTATGTTATTATTCAATATACTATATTGTATTTTATTTTCATTGGCAATGTCCAAAAATCATTTTCAGTTACAAAGATGAGAATCTAAGAGATAATATGTGTCTTCACTTACTCCCTTCTCCATACTCTTGACTCTCCATGGAGAAGGAAAGATAATGTCATTTTAAATTATAATGTGAATAGTAATAATATACTTTATATATCTATAAGAATGCATGTTGTTTATTAATTTGGTAATGTATCAATTTCTTAATATTGACATTATGATTTTATCAAAGTTGATATATTTGGAACTTATATTATTTAAAACATTTCATTAAGTGTTCAGTGCCCTGTTCCACATGGAACCATATGTTTCAGTGCATTGAATTTTAAAATATTTCTAATTGCCAATACTGTGATTTCAGAAAGATAAATTAGTCATACTTAAATATTTAATTTGTTATTAAAAGTCATGTCTTTTTTTTCCAAAAATGAGTATGAAATTTCATTAATATAGTTAATGGTACAAATGAAGGGATCTATAGCTATATGAAGACTCTGTTGTTATAATAGAAATGTAGTATTTAAAAAAATGCTATTGATTCAGTAACCTAGATGTATAAATGGGTAAAATATTAGATTCTTTTTATATTCCAAGTATGCTCATCTTTGGTCTTTTCCTGAAATGTTTCATGTATATCTGGACTTTTATCTAATTAAGTTTTAAATCAATCCATGACTTAGGAAACATTTTAAAGTAATATGTTTGATTAAAGTGAATTACAGCTGTAGTGGCTCTGGAATTCAAGCTATTATGCATAAATATTGAGTCATACAAGTATGTATTTATAGATCACTTTACCAATGGGGGAGGAGCTAAGTGAGCTCAAAGGAAGTATTTTTGTTTACTATTATGATTAAAATACCTGTAGGCAAAAGTGCTCCTTTGAAAGTTCCTTTGTTTTGGCTTAACAGTATATGATGCTGTTATATAATAATGCCTTTGATATAAGAGGAGCTAAATGAGTTAATAACTCCATTGCCATTTGACACCTAGATGCTATAAGATGTGATATTTAATCTGATAACCTGCTGGTTGAGTCAATTTCTATTCAAATTCTGAGAACTGAACTCAAACTATGATTTTATTTTTCTAGTTCAATTATGTCAGCTTGATTAGCCTTAGTTCCTAAAATAAATAGTTCAAATTATTGGACACTCTAAATCTAGAATTCCTTACTTTAATATTTTCCTTTTACAAGAATAGTGTTTAATAGTTTGACCTCAGGAGAACTTACCTATTCTGAGTACATGAATGGCAATTCTGTAATGGTAGCATTGAACCTACTGAATATCAAATATAACTGTTTAGGTCCATTGTGGAAGATTGAAGGATTCACTGTTTTTTTATTTGTCTTTTAAAAGAGCAGGTCATTTTTAATTTAGTAATCATTAGATTTGATGCTTCTTGATTCAATAGATATTTCTTATGGTAATTATGAAATTTTAAGTATTTGAAATATAAAATAAAAACTTTACCAATTGGAACATGAGATTTAAAAACATTAATAATCACTGAAAAAATTTAAATTACATGAAGTGATTGCATGCTACTATTCATTAGGTGTCATATTAAACTTTTTAAGTAGAATTTTGAAAAATCCTCATCATGTCAGATAATTTTTGTAAAGGTATTATGTTAGGTTCTTCATAATTCTTCACAATAGTAGAGACTGACTGAATGTATCATCTGAACAGTTGTGTTCAGCACTGATGGAAATTTCAATACTTTTAGTTACTGTCTCACATTCTTTTGAAAGTCCAAGTAGGCCTCCATTCTACTTCACTATAAAAAAGAATGAGTGGTAGTCTTCACAATTTTATTTACATTGGTATAATGTATGTGGATATATATTGTAGATGCAAAACTATACTCAAACATATCACATACCTAATGTAGTTTAATTAAAGCATACATTTTGAAGTGTCCAGCATCTAAACATATATCTCTCAATAAATAATTTACATAGACTATGACTGCTACAACATGAATTCCAATTACAACTTGCCAAAAACATTGTTTTAAAATTGGTTAAACCAGATACTGTTTTATTTAAACTTGCATATGTAAAGGGAACAAATTATACACTTCGTAATATGATTGAATTCTTTTGATGGACAACCCACTTTGCAGAGAGGTGCTTTATTTTTCTAAAATAAACAATGAAAGTGATGCACAGCCTAGCACTCAATGCACACATTTAACACTCCCTAAGCCCACTAAGTTTTAGATCTCAGAAGGGGATTTACACCCTGTGGTGTAGACACACTTCTTCCAGTAGAAAGTATGTCATTAAAATACTGCCCTCTTACAATGCCTTCAAACTAGTGTGGCTGAAATTGTTTTTAGTCACTACACAGCATGATAAGCATTTTGGTATTTTCCTGGAGTAATTCGCCATTTGTATACAGGTCACAATGGGGGAATTCAGTTTCTTCCTGACATGTAATACAGATTTAAATCCAGTATGTCAAAGATAATTTTCTGTTTTTTCAGAAAAAAAAAAATACAACCATTTCGCCAAAATAGTTACACCCATTTATGTTCTCACATATATACAAAGCAAAACTGAAAATCTATTAAGTTAAGCTGACAGAAACTGATCTTAATTATTATCTGTTCACTAGACAAATAAATAATTTAATAAATTCATTATGACTAAAAGGAAAAATATAATGGGATAAAGTGTATCTTACTGATTAACTTAAGTATTCAAACAGCTTATTTGCCATCCTGGAAACACATTCTCAATGAAAATATTTGTGAGTTGTATTATTAACTCACAGCATATGATCTCCATTTCTGCCTCTCTAGACTTCTCGAACACCCCCCGGGATAGAAACAATGTGGACTCACACATTTATTATATTAATTAGAAATCACTATCTAATATAATTATTCTGGCAAGCTCATGGTGAGTACTGAAAACATTATTGACAGAATTTCTCCATTTAACTCTGGTGTTAAAAAGATTTGCATGTCTAAAACTGCCTTGATTAGATATTGTTTTTGACGACTCTGCTCGTGTTTTACTATATGCACATTAAGCATGAGGACTTTTAGCACGTCTGCAGTAACATCTGCTCTGTCTTTTTGTTGCTGAGTTCATGGTATAATTAGCTCTATATTTCACCAAATACAATTTTGCTCCCATGGCGGACAAAGCAGCATGAAGAAAACATAAATAATTGCAGATTAGAGAAACAGAAGGCAAAGTGGGTGTATATGGCTTTGATAAAAAAGGGTTAAGGAGAATAGAAGGTCAGCTCATTATTAAGAAAAAGGGAGGCAGTTAAAATTAGATATGGTCTTTGTAATTAAAGAAAACACACACAGATTTTTTTTTCCTTTTAATAATGTTTCCTATTTGTTCAAATATTTAGTGAGTTAGAGTGATATAGTCTGTTTTGTATTTATTTAAAAAACACTTTGAAAGGTGTGCGTATTTAGTTATACAGAGTTTAGTTATTAGAGAAAAATTTGAAGATATATGACATTTTGTGATGAATTTCCCAGAATTTTTTTTCATAATACCAATTTAACAAAATTGAGTTAGCTAAACAAATCCAGATTTCTGTAGCCTGATATTCCAATTTCTCTGCATTCCAAAAAACCATCAGTCAGTATATTTGTACGGCTCAGTAGTATTCCCTTTTTATCTGATTCATATTAAATTTGGAACTGCTCACAATATTATGTATATGGTTAATTATGCCATATTGTTTAGCATTACACAAATTATGTAAAATAATATTACGTAATTCACATAATATAAACAAAGTATGTAAAAGCCAGATGTTGAAATAGTATGCTTAGGCAGCTGAAAACATAATTTGTTGTGTAGTTTTAAAACTTGCTATATAGTCAGTGACTTCATTAACTTCATAGTTGTGATATGTAATTTCCTCATCTTTTACTTTTCAACCCAAACCATAAAACATTGTGCAGTGATAATAGAGTATCAACTTAGCACTTATTTTATTAGGAAAAGCCCCTAGAAGTCTTTCAAACAAAGTAATATTTTGTTTAGAAAGTAGATGAATGATTCTGATGTTAGATGCATTCACTTATAGCATAAAATGTTTTCTATATATGAAGTAAAAGATTCATCAATCAACTCAAATAATTGCAAGACAAATGGAAAAATACAGAAAGTAAGACAAAGTCATAAATAACTATATCTCTGTGGTGAAGGGCATTTGAAAAGATAACTAACCATAGTCAGTGCAACATTATAATTCAAAAATAGTAATTTTCCCATTTTGTGTTTCCTTATTGAAGATGTGCCAAAATATTTCTGTTCCATAAGATATGTGTGTGAGAGAGAGAGACAGAGACAGAGACAGAGACAGAGATAGATGGCTTACAGAAATAAACTTGATTGTGTCTGGGAAATTATATCATCTCCCTGTGAGCTCTTGAAGGTCTTAACCAGTTTTCTTAGGTGAGCAAGTAAGTTGTATTGGAGTGGGGACATATATAAATAAACCACATCTAGAAGAAAAGTGCCTCAAAACAAAACCATGTTATTTGCCTAGTCATTGAGTTTTGTTGACTCAATAGAGCTTAAGGTAAATCCTACGTTGGTACATATCTATAGAGTAAATAATCAAGGAGTCACCCTTGAGTTGAAAGGTTACATAATTTAGCTAGTTCAGGGATTTTTTAAAATTTTAACTGCACATTAGAATCTTTTGGGAGGTTTTTTAAAAACATATCTGGATCTCTAGAGTCATAATATCTAAGAGTTGAATCATTATTTTGATAATTTAAAAAAGTTCCAGGTGATTCTAATAAAAAGTTCTGACAAAGATTGAGTTATAATTCAATTAACTTTTCAAAATTTAAGTTTCTTTTATACATTTTTGTTAAGTTATCTGGCATCCATTACACAATTTCATCTGGGAGGAACTACCAGAAAATATTTATATGAATTACACACAATGGCTCTTCAAAATGTGAGCGTTCTTCAGGTGTTTCTGTTCTACCTTTCCAAATTTACAAAGACATCTCACTTTGTAAGATTTTCTAAAACTCTGAAGATGGCACATGGGTTTATAGGATATAAGACCTGTACCTTTTGTTTTTTGTTCATTGCAGGGCAGGGTGGGCCATGTTTTGACCCTTGAAATCCAGAACTGGTTTAATAGCATTTTTGTCATTCAGGGGTTATATAGTTCACAAATCTCTTTCAATGTCTGAGACATTATAGTATCATTAAATTATATTTTCAATTCTTTTGATTTAGATGCTCACTAGCTTCTAATTTTGGGGTCAGAGGAATTTAATAATAGTATATAAAATGACATTAAGTTGTTTTGAATATTTGAATAGTACATGTTTCTCATCATGGTAAAACTCATTTTATAAATGATTGATCTATGTGTTTATATCGTCAGTATGAATTTTGAAATCAGTATTGTTAGGCATTTGTATCTAGATGTTTTATAAAGTGCTTTTGACACTGAAAAGTGAGATTTTGGCCTGTATCAAGATATAATATTATATACATGATGTAAATACTATATAATTTTTAATAATAGATACAATGATAGTAATTCAAATATAAGTAAGGAGAACTTTAAGATGGAAATACTTTTAAAGGATGAATGGTCCTTTAGTTTTGAGAATGAATGATGTATAAGCATAACCAGAGGCAAATTTGTACTAAAAATATTTTTCTTTACAAATGGGGAAAGTTAGCGTATTTCTAGTGCTCAAGAGTAATTTCCTCATAATTTTCACTCTTCTGTGAGATTCTTGGTTAATTTAAAAGTAGAAAAGCTATTAAAATATATTTTTCTACTTTAAATATATGATAAATAACATTAAACAAGACTGAAAATACATTTTTCTATAAATAATGCTTTAAAGATGCTTTTGAAAACTGGCAAATCAATTACAATGTAACTGAACATTACGTTAAGGGAAAATTTATAAGTTGTTTACAAATAAACATTTCCAACTTTAGCTCTTTTCAAGTAAAATGAAACAAAATTATAGCTAGTGCATATTAAAAGACAGTGATTAGTATACATATACATAGGTATACTTATGTATACCTATACTTATGTATACTTATGTATACCTATTTTATACCTATTTTCAACACAAAAACACTTATGGGATAGATAATTATTAGTACATTTTAAGTAGTAAATTTTATCAAAATATTTAAATCATATTTCCAACTTTAGCTCTTTTCAAGTAAAATGAAACAAAATTATAGCTAGTGCATATTAAAAGACAGTGGTTAATATTATTCCACTTCTCTTTTTTAAGAAAACAATTCAACTCTTGTTATAATAGTATCTATAATTTGTTGACCACTGCATTGCATGTACTAAGTCATTCAGCAAAACAGTACACTTAGGAGACAGGGACAGTGATGAACATTTCCTGACCTAAGATGAAAGTGAGAGAATGAGAGATCCGATTCCCCAAGATTGTATTTTTACATATCCGAGCTAGAATCTGAATCTGATTAGGAGACAACTGAATATCAAACCACAAGATAAACTGATTAGGGCTGGCAATGAAACCACAATGAAGAATGACATTTGGACAGAGGACTTTTCCAATAAGGTTTGTTTCACTGGGGAACAAAAAGTCCATGTACCTTTAAACTTCTGGATGAAGTGTAACTCCCAAAATAAGTTTCACAAGAATCTAGATCATATAAATGTAGACCAAAAAGACTCAATTAATGCTAAACCACAAAAATACAACCTTTCAAACAGTTTTTAGAAGAAAACATTATTTTGAAATGATTGCGTTTATTGAGTGACATCAATCATTTAGATAATGTTTTCTTTCAGTTTGGTTTAGACTTAATAATTAATATTTGGGAATTAAAATTAAATATAAAGTTTAAATATGATGTCTATTTACTGCCTAAGTCATCTTAGGTTTTGTGTTAGAACCACCTTTTAGGTTTCCTTCCTGGTCCCCAAAACCTTTCTTTCAGCTCATGTTTGCCCACAAAGTTCACAATTTTTTCATGCTTCTGTAAATTTAAATTTGCTGTTCCCTCTGCCAAAAATGTCATTTTTCCTTCATTAACCTACATTTACAGTGCTCACTTTTTTATAGAGACCTTTCTCACTTGAGTGAGCATGCACTTGACCTTTTAGTGTCTTGTTCACATCTGTAAAATAGCAAGTGAAGATGTGTTTCTCATACAAAATAATAAAATAATTTAACCCTTTGAGGTTAGACTTTATAATAGCATTTTTCTTGATTTTCATAAAATGAAAACAGTCTTCATTAGATCATTCATTTCTTTGAGTGCTTTTCAAATGTCATAGATTGTCCAAGTTACAGTTATCACAACCACAATGCTTTAAACTATCTATGAACACAGTGTCTAAAACCTTGGACTTTGTTTCCCAAATCCTCAAAACATATAAACACCACAATATCATTTTCCTTCCTTAACACCTTGTGGGCAAAGCTGTGTCCTCTCTAGATTGTTTGGTATTTGGAGCAGAGCCTCACAGGTCAAGGCCATTCAATAAATGAATTAAAAGAATAAATGAGTGAATGAATGAAAATCCTGAAACAAAAGAATAGTAGATAGAATTTGTTGTGGAGATATACTATTTCCAGTGAAAAGCTAAAGAACAGAGTATAAATAGCTATGTAATTTGAGATCACCTTCCCATCAGCCATCTGATTATGCGAAAAATAGAAAAAGTGTACATGTTAATGTTACAGTTTTTTCCCCCTTGTGGATTTTACCTCTCAAAATTGTTACTTGAGTATGAGCTCAGTTTGGGAATCTCATTTTTTAAATTTCTAAAAGAATTCTTTGCTTCTGACCCCAATCTTGCTTATTACTTGATCTTCTCTTCTGTTTTTACTGACTTGCTCTTTGCCCAACTTCAGAGCCACCTTTAACTCCCCTCTTGTATGCTCACATCTAGAGTAGGCAGCTTAAGTACCCACTTGTTACCCTATAATCATTTATTGCCTAACCAATTCCTTACTTCCCACCTTCTCCTTTACAAAAGTTCTGTTAACACCTGCAAAGACCAAGTCACTCTTCTGTACTACATCATGTTTCTTCCCATTTTATGCAGAGTAAATTAAGGTCTTTTGAAAGACTATAATTCTCTGCATGATCCAACTTTTGGCTTCTTTTCCATTCTGATTGCTTTCCCCCAGAGTTTCCTTGCCTTTCTCACTCCTTAGACTTATTTTCACTCGCTCACCTTTAATCTCTCTGCCTTACTGCCATTTTGCAAATATCTCAGGAACACTGCTGCCTCAGAATCTTTGCACTGCTGTACTGGCTTTTAGGAATCCTGTTCTCCCAAAGATTCATAGACTTACTCTTTTCATCTTCAAAGATTACCTTTTTTTAGGACTTTTAGCAAAAACTGTTTTAAGTTACAACCTACCTCTTCAGAATGTAAATAGTCTCTATCCTTTTTTTTTTTTTTTCTCCATAGCACTTACCACATGTCATGTGATTTATCTTGTCTATAATTATTAGAATATCATTCCCTGGGGTGTGGGGCTTTTTTGTCCAATATTGTCGTTATTAACCTCAGTGCCTACATCAGTGCCACAAACTAATATTTTTTGAAATGGTGATTTAAGAAGGGATATATATTTTAGAGGAAAAAAATACTGTTGCATAACAGATTTAAAAAAAAATGAGGACCATGTCACTGGTTTTAATGAAGATATTAACTTTTCCAGTAGAGCTATGAGTGAAAAAGGGCTGTCAAAGTTCTTTGCACTGAGAAAGTGATGATAAAATGGTGAAAGCATTTATTTTCTAAATGTGACATGCTCTCAGAGCTATACCTCACTTCATCTCATGTTTACACATTATGCTACTATAACTGCTTAAAATGTAGGCATTTTTAATTGAATTTTATGGCTGGTCTACATTGTTGATAGTAATTTTTATGTTATAGCTTATGAGTTTAGTCATAGAAGGATACAGAAAAATTTCCATTGGTGTAATAAAAGATCTATAAAAGTAAAATGGTGTTCCCTTACTAGGTAGTTATGTGATATATCTCTAAATGTCTTGGAGTTCAATTATAAAAATCCATTTTGAAAATGAATATTTAGTAACTTGAATAACTTTCTTTAAAAATATACAAACCAACAAAATATTGCAGTATCTACAGTATAAAGAAAATATATTTCATTAATTATTTTGCAATATCTTTTTAAAACTATCATAGTAATATATTTACAAGTAGACGTCTAAGAGGTCTCAAATTTCTATAGAAATGATATTTATAATCAAGATGATTTACTTTTATACCATGGTATTTCAAATGTTTATGCTCTATCAATTATATTTCATTTAAATCACTAAAATATTTTGGAAAACAGTTCAGTTTATATTCTTTCATGTTATGGACTTTAAAAACAATTATGTTTTAATTTGATAAGAATGCTTAGCATGATATCTGCTGTTGTAAAATTTTAAATATGCAATACAGTATTGTTACCTATAGCTACATTCTTGTACAGTAGATTTCTAGTGCTTATTCATCTTGCCTAGCTAGAATTGTATACTTACAGATTAGAAAGTCCCTATTTCCTCCTCCCCTCAATTAATGAAATAAGGCATGCATTAAAAGATAAATACTGCATGATTCCATTTATATGAGCTTCCTAAATTTGTCAAACTTAAGTTTTATCAGTTACTCACTTTTTAAAAATGGCCAAAATAGTCTTTAGTTGGAAATCATATCAATATATCATTAATCTATAAAAAGTAATCAAATATTCAAAATACTATTTTCCTTAGGAACATTTAGAATGCTGTTTTAAAAACATAGACGTGCATTAATTAAATCTGATATAAACCCAAGCTGACTCTTCTTCAGACTAATAATAATTATTCAAGACATTTCACTTATTTTACCGTGGGGAATGGTAATGAAAAATGGAATATTCTATTATTATTGACTTGTAGAATCTTTTAAGAACTATAAATACTCTGGGCTAAAAGCATACATAATCTTGCTATTTTCTTTTTCTTCTATATATTTTTACTCAATATTTTTAAAATGGGTAACATTCTCCTGACATTTGCAAGTCTCAAATAAAATTTTCGTGTTTGCTTTGAATGCATCTGGGAGCCAAGAGATGAAATTTTGATAGAAATAAAAATGCCACTGGGTATATCGATTGCCTAGAATGTATGACTTTTATTTATCAATTAAAATGTATTAGCCAAGTTATCTGAACATGGGATGCCATACATTCTTTTAGTCAAAAATATATTACTGGTAGTTTACAGTGAATATTTATGAAAAATTTGAGATGATCTTAATATATTAGAACATAAAATCTGATCAATTTTTAGAATCTAGAAAGTCAGAGAAGTATTTTCAGAATGTATTAGTATCTTTAAATTATAAGCATTTATAAAATGTTTCAAAAATTTATACTATCTTATACTGCCTTCAGTGAAAGATCATTTCTAATTTTAAAATAATAAAAATAAAAACAAACTCTTAAATCCTTTATATTAACTCAATTCTTCACTTAAATCCATCCAACAGTGGATTTAAACTGCTCCTAACTTTTTCATGTTATTTTATGGTAATCTGCTTTTCTGTATTAATATCTATAAGATTCTTGTTTCTAAAAATTTCAGCTCTGAGGCAGCTCCTTAGCAAATTCACTTATTGTTAAAAATCTATTGACTTTTCTTAAATTTAATAGCATCACATAAATGTTAATTATAAAGTATTCCCTCCATGAAAATACCAGTCTACCAAATGCCTACTCTGGACAATGTCCTGGGTAAGTATTGGCAATGCAGATACTCAAGGGGGAGATTTTATCCTTAAGGAACTTAAAGAGCATCTTAGAGGAATAATGCATTTTTCCTTTTTATAATAGAGATGTCGGTTTCTAGTTGCATTTTAAATTTAGCAGTTTCAAATTGTGTTCCCTTATTTTTATGCTTTTTTCTATTTTTTGAAATCTGTTCTTTTATGTCTTTTTTTGGGGGGGGTGAATGGTCATAATTTCCTTTTTATAACATGTTAGCTCCAGGTTGACATGGTAATATTTTCCTCCATTTATTTTTTTGTTTTTTGTTTTCTTAATAACATTTATTTCTCATTCTCCTTTGCCTCCTGGCAGTTATATGAAAGATGCTTTGTTTATACTCATTATCTAATTTGTATGGTACTATGATATGTATCCTTTATTGTTTATTATACCTGAGCAACTGAGGCTAATACAGCTTTTTTAAATCTCTTTCTGTCATTTCTTTCTGACTTCAACCCTTGTGATTTTAACCTTGGCCTTTTTTTTTTCTACTTTATAGTGAAAGAATCCTACTTTTTTTATACATCTGTTCACTTAATTCTGTGTTTGCTCTGTGAACAGATATTACCCCACTTTTTAGATGTCTACTTGAATTGCAGAGAACTGCTATGTTTAAGTCTAAAGGGAATATAAAGCCACTTTTAACCTTTACCAACTTAGAAATTTTGTCTGCCACCTGAAAATGACTAAAGCTGATGTAAAATTAAGCAGAGAGAAAAACATCCACTGTCTTATGACCTTTTTAAAATCAATTGTGGTGATGGAAGTGATGAGTTTTTTCTTTCTTTTTTCTTTTTTGGAAGTGATGAGTTTTTCTAAGAATCTTGAGAATAACTTTACTATTTTTTCCTTATGAACTGAAATCCTATATTAGTATTTGACTTACTAAATTAATACATAACACAGATGATCTAAAATGTTGGTAGGTAAAACCAATTTCTACAGTGTGTTTTTTGGACCCACGGAGGGGAAGATTACCTATAAAATACTTTCAGGGAGTCCAAGTGGTCAATTCTCCCTCCCCCCCACAATAATACTAAGACCTTATTACCTTTAAGAAAACTCTCATTCTCTTGTGAGAATACACTGACTCTCTCTCATGAGCTTTAACTGACTACATGGCTGGTGACATCACAACTGGTATAAAACTCCAAATAATTTTTCTTTACCTAGATATTGAAGAACTTTGGGAAATGCTTTCATTTCTGTTTTAAACATGCTATTTGTGCAGATATGTATGAACTTGTAGTTATTTTAAATAAATATCTTCATTTTCATTTATGATACGATATATGGGTATGTAACAAAGACCTAGTTTGTCTTTTCATATGATATATGAACAGTTATTTTGAGTTCCTACAACCAAAATATTGAAAATCACTGACATTGAGAGCAATGTATTACAGCTGAGTCTTGAGTTTTAGAATCTATATTTAAAAAGTGACTTTTAAATAAAATTTTACTGCTTAATTTTCTTTAGGTTGACCCTAGTTGATATGGTAGTGAGACTGGGGTTGAAGTAATTCCAAAGGGAACTTGAAAATCTTAGTCATGTTATCTTAGTCAAGCAATAAGATCATCTCAGGAGGTTTGGCAGTAAAGCTGAGTAAAAAGTTTCCAAACAGTTTTCAAAATTTATTGATTTAAAGTGATTATTAATAGAAAATCTCTAATTGTATCTTTTCCTATTCTAATACATAAAAACCTCAGTCATGTAAAATATCTTTACTAAATTTTTCTGAGTCTCACTTGTTGAACTAACAGTGTTGCATTTAGGGAGAACAATTTCTATGAAAGACTTTCTAGTCAATGGTGAATTTCAAAGTGAATATGAGCACTAATTAAAAATGGGGAGTCGGATATTTGTCTATCTCTGCTGTGCTTCATTTGTTACTTTTGCTGGGAATGGGGCAATGTTATTTTTTCCTCATATCTCCAAGTTAAACTTGCTGTGAGCAGAGCATTTTTCTACAATTAGAAAACACCGAAGAGAAAAAAATGACACTTCTTTGAAAAAGGGGAATACAGAAAAATTACATCTCATGACTTTCATTCTGAACTTTATGGTAAGTGGCAGAGCTTATTTTCAAATCCACTGTATAACAAATGAGGTCTGTTTGGATATCCCACTATTGATTTTGATCAGTGGAACTAAAAATTTTAGTTTCATTAATATATTGAACACTATTATGCATGATTCAGGTTAATAGGTTTGTAGCATCTCAAATGTCTCTAAATATTTTTAAATAGTACTGAAACTTTTATGCTAAAACTGAAAGAACTATTTTTTTGACTCTGTGGATAGCCTGATGCATGCACTGGAATGTGCAAGAGAGAGTGGTAGAGAAAAAGATGGGAAGGAGGAAGTCAGTCAGGGAGGCAGGGAAGGAAGGAAGGTAGGTAGGTGGATAGGAGAGAAAGGAAGAGAAGGGCAAATGGGTTTTCTGGTTGATATCATACTGTGTGATTTACAAACGCAAGAATACTTTGTTTTTTTTAATCTGAAGATTAGCTATAATGATTTTTTTAAAATATTAATTTGCACCTCTTTAGATTTCCACAGAGGACATTTCTAAAATTTATGTGTAACATAAACACTTCTATTAGTTAATTGTAGAAGTTTAATTCTGACTATATTTACAGCCCCATAGGTACAGTTGAAAATTTACATATTAAACAGAGTTGCTCTCTGGCATGGTTTAAAAAAATGATCTGTGTTCTTAATTATACCTTTAGCATAAATGTGCAAATATCATTTACATTAATGTAAAGAGGAAACATGATGACAAAGGTAATGATGATGATAATATGAATCATTATATCTAGGTGGAAAATTTTGTTCTTTTTTCAGCATTTGATCATTTTATATTTAATGAAGCTGTGAGTTGAAATGTGTTTCAATATCATGAAAATTCTATACTTACAGACTCAGTTATGTCTTTTTAAGTAACCACAATCCCAAATATGAAAGAAATCAAAACTAAATTTCCAAACTAAAAAAAGGAATTGTGTAACCATGTTTACACTTTCCACAGCGAATAAGTTTATGCCTAGAATAAAATACTGATTGGTGTTCTGCAAAATGAGTATCTAGTTTGACTTAGTGAAAGCAAATTGGTTATTCATTTACTATCTTATCTATAACCAAATTAGTGTCTCTTAATTTTAAGCAGTGTATCAACAACTGAAAAGAAATAAATTTACACTATTTAATGTTATGAAATAATAATTGTCAATATTTCCCTATTAATATATGTTCTTTCTTTAGGCAGTTTTTGGGATACTTAAAGCATAGTCCGAAATTAGAGTTGACAATTGCAAATACAAACCAACCAACACAGTAATAAAATCAATACTTACATTTCCCTTGAGGCCATTATTTACTGTTTGCTGCACCATTTCCTTAATGGAATGGCAGTTATGTTTGCAGAAACCTTGTAACTACCATTTTTATGTTTTAACTAAAAGCAGCTTTTTTGAAGTATGATAAAGAAATACTTGTGCTACTGTTAAAAATTGTCATAACCATTTAGTAGTTCATATGAATGCAGAGATGACAACCTACCCTTTTTTTTCTGATAAACAATGTAGTCTTTCAAATGGATTGATATCTTTTTTCTCCTAATGGCAAAAATTCTTTGTTTTCATTATGGTGGAACATAACTTAATATTTAAACATCTCACTACATTTAAATAACTTGATCAGTTTAATGAACACAGGCATTTACTTGGGTTCTATTTTGGGATTGATTTTGACAGCATACTCTAAAATATAGAGTGAAATGACTGTTTATTCTAACCCACACATTAAAATTAGTTTTACAAGGCAATTGACAAAGTGATTTACAACTATGCTGGTTGATTTTTATTATTTTCTTGTGATGATTAGACAGTGTTTCTTTTTTTACTCATTATGTATTTTTTATGAAGAAAATACACAGAATGAAAACGTACTTACTTCTTAATGTTCCCCATCTCTCGTTAGTACAACTTTTATTGTGTTATTATTAGTATAGCATTTCTATGTCAATTCTTTTAAGAGGTTTGCATTTTTCTAGGATTCAAAATTGCAATCTTATTTCTTTTACTTTGCTTCTGTATTTTGTTTGAAAGATAATAGCAGCATAACACCCATGCAAAATGGAAGGGTACCTTTTACCTCCCATGAGAATTTGTGCATGATCAAACTTTGTTTTCTTTAGTCATTGTATAAACAAAACCAGAGAACTTTTGTGAACAAATTCCTGGTCCTTGTTAGAGAACATATTTTGAAACAGGATATTGAAAATCAAGTCCATTGGCCAATGCAGGTCTTCTTACATGATGATGTCAGCAACTATGTGGCTTGATAAAGCAGCAATATTTTCATGACAAAGGAAAATTCATATCCACATCTTTAATAAATGAAGGAGAAAAAAAATGTCCTTACTAGATTCATGAATTTCTATCAGAACCTTTGTAGCTTTGCTCTAACTGTAAATATTGAGAGTAAGATCAGAATGAAAGTAGTGTTGCATCAAAATTAATCGCTGAAGTTATTACTCAGGGTGTCACATGGATTCCTGTTCAGGCTTTCACACAAAGCTTTGAAGAGCCCTACAGGACCAACCAAATATAATTGATACAGAATCTTCACTCCACAACAGCTGCAGTAACAAGGTGCTGCAGCTTTTACTTTAATCTATCTTTCTTTCTGAGAGTTTATTATGTTTTTGAATTTATTCTTTTGTAGATCTGGGAGCTATCTTTTTTATGGAAATTAATCTTTTTAGAAGATTTGTACTCTCTTTTTTCAAACACTAATACATTCATTCAAGTACCCTATTATTCAAATCCAGCTGGCTTTTATCTGGTGATATTTACTTCAAAAAGCCAAGTTAAATGGTATCATAGATTAATTCTCAGGGCACAGGAAAGCGTTTTTAGCGAAAAGCATGATTTGGTAATTACTTGAAATATCATAATAAAAAAATCACAGAAAATGTCAAAAATGTACTGTATAACATGTCATAATAGGAAACTTCAAAAAGTTCTTTCTTTGAAAATGTGATATTTTGAGTCTTTCATAAGTTTTCATTTCGGCCAAACATGATATAACTCAGAAGTTTGCATTGGATTCTAATAAATGTTATGAATTTTAGGTTTATATTGTTCACACAAAGCAGTGAAACTTCAAAAGAGACATTATCCACTGCTATCTCTTACATAAATCAAACTGGAAATAAGACACATTTTACAATTCAATTTAAGATCCCACTGAGACAATAATGTTGCAAGCTGTGCATTTTGCAAAGTAATATAGTAATGTCTAGTTTGCATTTTTGAAAAACCAAATTAATCACACTTTATTGAATACGTTGGAGCAAACCTAAAATTCATCTATTATTAAAAAACTTGTGCAACAAACACAAACTATATTTTATACATAAAGGACAAACTCATTTATTCATTAGGATAAAACACTTGGAGTATGCATTTTGTAACTATGAAAGAAATGACATTTGCTATCAGGAATATTTTGAATTTTTAAAAGCAGTCTATGCATAGTAAGCTGCTTGAAAATTTATTTTAGTGTGTTAAATTGTACCAGGTTTTAAAGCATTCACATAAAATTATAATTTAACTTGAAAACTTTAAGAAAGTAAAAGCAAATATTACTAAAATATAGCATATAGTTTATAGACATCTCTTAATTTTATCAAACTGAAAAAAATGAGTACTTTTTGCATGTACGTATTTGAGCGTACAATTCTAATAGAACATTATACATAGTAGTGAAAAGCAGATTTTTGTGGCATTATTTAGAAATTGCTATCTACATAACATATATATTATTTTTGAGAGGCTAGTAGTGAGGATATAAGAACTGTTGTAAGCAGTGAAAAATAGTGAGACAAGTAGAAATAGCTCAGATATTTATTTTACTCTGCATATTTTTCAATGTCAGTATTACAAACACCATTTTGCTAATCTGCTAATGTGTATAATATTCTGTATTATAATATTAGGGAACAGTATAGAGCAGTAATATGTACTCTGCACAGAGTAGATGTAGCAATATTAAAATACTTGCAGATACGATTTTAAATAAGATTAAAATCAAACTTTTCATATTTCATAACCTTATTATTAAATCCTGAATACTATTAGAATAATTCCTCTTACCTTCTCCAATCATGTCACTTAGACAGGGTTTATGTGAAACCTATGAGTTCTGAATCTAAGCATTCTCTTGCTTTTCTAATACAAACTCTCTACTTTTGACTCATAATCTCCAGTAAGCTATATCACACTGTCAAGAAACAATAAATCTGATCTTTTTATAGGAAGACCTCCAAACAAGAGACACATAGTTTTCCCTTCATTGGGAAAAAAAATCTTCAGTGCATGTATGAAAGGAACTAGATTACCAGACACTGACTTCAGATGTAGTGGGAGTACATAGTATGTCCTCATCCAACATAATTGTTTTGTCATGTCTGGCTCTGGAAACCAATTTGTTCTTCAATCATCACCTTCGGAAACTCTAATGATGGAGAACACAAGATTATTTTTTCTGTTTTATCAATTTTCCAGTGGCATGAAATATGAGAATCGGGATTCCTGCACTGGTCATGTCAATGTCGGTGTGGTGGATGACAGAACTTGGGATGATTATTCCTGATGATGAGTTTCATCTCCTCCTTCAGACTATCTGATACATCACTTTAATCAGATCTCCCCTCTGCCTAAGATGATGACCAAACTCATCATCCTGACATCTGGGAACTTTCATAATCTGGCCCTTGACCACCTAATTCTTTCTGACTTCTGATGCTTCCTAATATGTACTTTTTCCTACAGTCAATCCAGCTCCCCAGCTGTCATCCAGATCTACCATTCACGTCTGTCTTTGTCGCGTTGCACAGTCCAGGGTAATTCTCTCAATTGAGCACTCCCTGTTGTGCAGTAGAAAGAATTTAAGACCAAGGGTAAGGCAAATAGATGTGTTTCAGATACAGCTCTTTCCCATAAGAGTTATGGGACCCCAAACATTTCGTTTTATCATTCTGAACCTCGGTTTCCTCTGCTGTGAAACAAGAAAGTTGCACTTGATAGTGTCATCTTCTCAATGAAGCCTTCCAGTGTATGTTCCTAACACACCTGGTTACCTGAGCACACATCCATTTTTCTGTATGTAAAAATTATCTCCTTTTTCTATGACTTATTTAATAGACAACATCATCTAATCTATGCAATCATTATTTTCTAACCACCACCCAACTAGAATAGAATACTACATGAGAATATAGATTTCTGTCTGCTGTGTTTACTGCTATATTGCCAGTGTTTAAAATGCCTGGCACATGGTATGTTAGATATATGTTAAAATAAGCAATGAATAAATTATTTCTGCATCTATTTTGCAGTAAGACATACTTTGATACAATATACAGAAAATATAAAGTGTATATTGCATAGAGATGTTAAAATAAAATTTCATGCTTTTTGAACCATGTGCTGTAACATTTGCACATTCTTGCCATCTGGTTCTCTGTATGGATTATATTATTTTATTTAAAAAATATTTGTGCCTTCTGTTCTATTTTTGCTTCTGATAAAACTGAATAATTTAATAGCCTCTGGTTTCTCTATTTTCCTTTCTATGATCTTCAATCTAGAATATTAATTTGACTTTTAGATAAATATGAACATGAAATCTTTTTTAAAACTACAATTTAAGCACATTAATATTAAGCTGAGTAAATATACATCATGAGGATTGACTTTCATATTTAATTTTTCCAGTCACTAAAGATTTCATACATATGTCTTCTATTCTTAAACTCAATGTTTTGTAAATCTATTGAATTTATAATTGATAACAGTATATAAATGTACAAAAAAATCCTCATAAGTGTTTATATATATTAGTTAATTAGAAACAAAGTTTTGAAATTTTTTTCATTGTGTTCATGTTTATAATTCTTTCTGAGTTTGTTCAGATATTCATGATTTTCAAAACATTCTAGATGTGTCTTTGTGAAAACAGTTTTTTATAGGTTGCCCATGAAACAAAATTTCAAAATCTCTCAAAATCTCTCAAAGAAGAGAAACAGTATCAGTAACAGACCATTTAAGTAAAGATAGTTCTTGGAACAATTAATTTGTTTTGAAAAATGATGTTTTAATCTATAACTGAAATCTTAGTTATTTCATATAAATTATTTTGAAATTTTGTATACAATCTTTATTAAAACCAATTAACAAGGTATATTTATCAGGTTTTAGGCCTACTATACCTGAAAGATATCACTGATATACTATACCTGAAAGATATTTTCTGTGGACCTAATATTCACTGTGTAATGATACAAGAGACAAATAGAAATGGTGAGGGATTTTAATACTGGAGGAGATATTGAAATTATTTAAGACAGATTTTTGTTATCAAATTTGGAAGTAAAGTATCTTAATTTAAAATTTTTTTATAATTAGATATTTATATATTATGTAATCCTTAAGGATACTTCTATAGACAATAAAGAGTGTTATAGAATTAACTTTGCAATGAAAATGTTTAAAATGAAGTAAATTTATTATAGATAAAGATAATTTGAAAAAATTTTAATATAAATTCAAAATTGTACAAAAATCCTGTATCTCTATTTTTGCTCTTTAGAAAAGAAAGTAATTTTAGCATTCATTATTAATTTTTCAATGAGGCACATGTGTCTTTAATATTGATGTTGGAAAAATTGCTGAGTTAAAGAAAATATTGAACATGACTAATTTGCATAAAAATAATATAAAAAAATAATTTTAACATAGACATAGAATTTGTTGAGCTCCTAACTTAGGCACTAAACCATTGTGCGAACCTGAATGTTAATTTTTCATGTTCTTTGTTAAGTCATGTTTTTCATTAGTCACATTTTAGTTACTATAACTACATTGGATAATTTTTAAAATAAAACAAATAAATAAGGACTATATATTGATCTCAATTTGCTGATATTGTCAGAAAATCTTCATTTCAAACTAGTTTCTAACCATTTTTCTTGTTCTAATTTACATTATCATGCCAATCTAAAAATATTATTTCCATTTGTTTTTTGGGTTAGAAGTTCATGAATTGGACTGAAAAGGTAAAATCAGCATTATCCATATTGCTGCTAATCTAAGTAGTTTTTATATTGCCAGCAACTAAAGCTTTAGTGGCATTTTTGACCTTGAAAGTCTCTTACCCAGCTTGTACATGAAAAACTGATGAAAAGTATTTTAAATAGTATGTCTTCACCACATATAAAAAATGCTATGGAAAGAATAATTTGACTTCATATAAACAGTAGCTTTCAACAGACCTGCCATCTGCATGTAATCTGTCTCTATACCTCAATATGTACTGTTTCAATCATTCTTCAGAAGTGCTGAGTTCTTTGTGATATAAAGTCTTTCAATTTAAAATGCCTCCACTGTAATGTCCTTGAGGGGGATCTTATAATTATTGGATATTATAAATGTTATATTACATGTTGGATTAATGGAATCTTCTAAAACTGTTTAGTTGTATCTGTTTGTTTTTTGGTTTCTTTAGACTGTCTACTTAACTTGTTGTTAGGTTATTGAATCTCTAAGTCAGTCATAATGCTGTGTATTCATTAGTCAGTATTATTTAGGGTTCAGTATCTATATGGTATTTGTGTTTATCTTATTGAGAAGAAGAGATTGTGATAATCGTTCATAGGTGATATGGTGGCAGGAGAACTTTGGGGTATACAGTGATGTAAGAAACTATATATAGAATTTTAAAAAAGGAAAAGAGAAATTTTCATAAAAATGCATTGACAAATCTGTGTGCTAAGAACTTGTTGTTGGAATTGTATATCAACATTTGCATATTTCTGTTCCACTACTTCAGCTGAAAATATCATCTTTTCTGGCTTATTTGGTATGTAATCTGTGGCATGAATTGGAAATACACTTTAGTAAAAATGCCTTATTCTTTCTATATCTTATTAATGCATTGTGGTTTTGTCTCTTGCCTACAAATCAAAAATAACCAAGTTTTCAAGTTTTCTTCAGTTGTCATTTGCTTTTTTTATTTTCAAATTTTAGTCTCTTAATTCTAATAACTTGTTAAGAATCTGTATTGATTTGTTTTTGAAACATCTCATACTGAACAAATTCAAAACTGAATAGATTTTATCATTTAAATGGATGTTTCCATAAAGCAATCAGTGATTAAAAGATAATATTGTAAATTCAGAATCCCAGGACTCAGGTTCTGGGGGCATATATTAAGATTAAATTTTATAACATTAAGGCCACCAGAAGTGAGAGGCAGTGGAATGGGAGCAAAGGAAAGATAAGGCTCTAATAGAGGATTTCTTGGGCTTTGGTGATAGTCTGTTGAAATAATACACAATTGTAGAATTATAAACCTATACTTGTAACAATATAGACCATGAGGTCAATCAACATCAGTAAATATAACTTAAAATAACTTTATGATAGCTAATATGGATCTATTTCAATGTCTAAAGATTCACTTGCATGTGTGAACTTAGTACAATGCCCAATACACTGTAGGTAAATAATAGCTATTAGATATCACCATTATCATCTGTATTGCCTTATTAATGATAATACCATAACCCACTGTAATTATAAATATTAAATTTATCTTTCATATTTCACTCTTTTTGTAACTTTTTATTTTTTATTAATAATATAATTATTTTGCATTCTTTTATTTTTCATATTAAGGTTTTCTCTCCTACAGTGTCTGTCATCATAGTTTTCCAACCACCATAGCACCCCATAGTTCTCTGCTGTAGTCTATTTTCCTCTCCTTGTTCCTTTGTTTTATCCCCTCCCAATTTTGGTTCTTCCATCCTCCTTGATGCCTCATAGATGGTGAACTTTCAGGGACAGGTTTTATTGTTTGTCTTTATCTGATCCTTTGTTTGATTTCTAAACATTCCACATGTAAATGAAACCATTTCTACTTATATTTCTCCTTGTGGCTCATCTTAGGATAATAACTTTCAGTTCTATCCGTGTTGCCACAAATGACATAACTTTTACTTTTTGATCACTGAGTGCTATTTCATTTTGAGTGTGTGAGTGTGTGTGTGTGTTGTGTGTGTGTGTTGTGTGCTGCATCTTGCCAATGTACTTACCTGATATTTAGGTTAATTTAATATCTTGGGCATTGTAAATAGTACTGTTATAAATAGAGGTTGCAGGTTTCCTTTTAAATTAGTGTTTTTATGGTGTGTGGGTGGATAACCAGGAAGAGAATTATTGGGTCATACGGGAGATCCATTTTAATTCTTTTAAGGAATTCCCACACTTCTTTTATGTCTATCAACTCCTTTGTTAGATTTATTTCCAGGTTTTTATATTCCTTGATTATATTGTTAATGAGGTGATATCGTAATTTCCTGGAACATTTTTGGGCCTGGTAACAGTGACTGGGAGTATACTAGAAAGGTGTTAGAAGAGAGACCAATCTCTAGGACCTAATCCTGTCCCTATTTTTGGTGGCTGCTACCATTTACTGTCTTCATTTCTATTTTCTTCAAATGATTACGTATTCCTATTAGATTTATTTCAAAAATACCAAACAATTTTTTTTACTCTGAATCTTTCACTCCAGAAAATAATGAAAATCATATGCATTTACATCCTCTTTTCCATAGTATTAGCTGCTTAAGAATTGATAATTATCTTGGAAGGCCACACTGAAATTTTACTATATATGACTGTTAATATTGGTATGACTATTAGTATTGGCAATTAGTACATATTTCAGCTCTCAAGACTGGATTTTTTTTTTCTAAATAGCAATGATAAACAACTGAATTCCTCTAAGCAGAAAGTGAGAATTTTAGACATGTATTTAAAGGTACTGATGGTCCTTGAATCTGATTATAGCAAAAGATAAACAGAGTGAGCAAAGAGTGCATAGATGAAATCAATAGGATATGTAAATGAATTGGATATTGGTGACTTAATGAGTCAGGAAGAGATAAAGGCAATGGCTAAGTTTCTGGCTTATGCAACTGGCTGATTATGTCATTCTTTGAAGTCAGCTAGGTTTGGAAGAAGTTAATTTAACACTTAGATACTTACATATGAAAAATATCAAGATAGTTCCCATGAGCATTTTATCTTACCTGTGAGAATTAAATGCTTTTTGGAAAATTCAACAGTAATTTTGGATCAAATGATATATTTCAAGTTCAAAATACATAATTTAAAACTGACAACTTTGTATATAACAGTGGAAATGAAAGTTAATTTTGACTGACCATACGTGACACTTACACATGGATATAAAATGCTAATATATATATATATCCCTGGCATTGATCACTCTACTAACAGTACATAAAGTATATTAACTTGAAATTTTACAAGCTGTAATTGTAAATCTATAGGGAAATTATAATATCCTTAGAGAGGAGAATTTCTAGTTCATTTGTTTGCTTAATGGAAAAATAATTTGACGAGTTAAAGTGGGAAAAGGTAGAAATTCAATGACATTGGCATTAAGAAAGGTTAAAGGATGCAATTAAATTAACATGGTTACAGTAGAGCAAACTCTTTTTAAAATATTTTGTGGTCATATTTTATACTAGAAAGTTTAACTATGTCCCCAATGATGGGAACCAACCTACTTGTTGCAATACCATTTCAGCAAAATAGAAACATTTGGCTCTTGCTTTAAAATTTAGTCCATATGAACAATACAACCAAATATTTAGTCAATGCAAATTAATCTGGATACTATTTCCTCATTATACTGAATCTTATGTAACTGTTTATCCAGTATGCATTTGTTTGTTTTGTTTTGTTTTGGGGATCTATTTTACCTGGTTAACACTTAGAACATGGTGTTAATGAGTCCCAAGAAAACAACAGCATCAAAAAGCAAAGTGTTTTTCTAATATAATTATCTCTGTATTCTTCACACATAGTAGTTAACCTTTTATCTTTATGGTAATAGCCCTCTTTTATTTTTTTCCTTGCCTCAAAACTTTTTTTGAATTTGATATGAAATAATGAGAGTACATGAAGTATTACTTTCTGTATATAATAGGTAATTCAAATAATTTTCAGGAGTTCACAAATCATGGCTATTTAAAATTGAAACTATTGTCTATCATATCTAATATGTTCCAGTTCTCCAGGATTCTTCAAAAAATAGGGATAGTTCTTTTTAGTGATGTATGTCTGTTTTTAAAGTTCATTTTTATACATTGCAGCTAAATTGTGAATTGAATTTCAGCTATGATTTTACAAATTATTTCTTCTTTCTAGTTCAGCTGTCATTAGAGATGGTAAAGAATGTTCAAGCAAAACATTTATTTTGATTTCCAGTACTTTGGGTGTGCAACTTTGTACAGTGTATGCTATTAGTTAAAGTTGTTACTTTATTTCCAACAGTGTAATAGAATATGTAGGACAAGGCCGGGCACGGTGGCTCGTGCTTGTAAACTTCAGCCTATGAAGCGGCTGGGGCTAGGGATTGCGGTTCGAGTCCCGCCTGGGGCCCGTAGTGAGACCTAGTTCCAAAAAATAGCTGGGCGTGGTGGTGCGCGCCTGTCATCCCAGCTACCTGGGAAGCTGAGGCTGGGGATTGCTTGAGTCTGTGGTACCCCGGGCAACGAGAGCCTGCGGTTCCACAGGCAAAAATAGCAAGACCTAGTCTCAAAAAAAAAAAAAAAGAATATGTAGGACAATAAAAATACTTCAAGTCGGTAAAAAAATTTGGCTATCATATTCTGGTGAGTTCAAGCACACAAACAATGTCATTGTTATATTACCACTTTCCCATATAAAATAAAGCAAAGCAGATCTGCATTCAAAAGGAAACATGTCAGGTAAAATAGTAACTCTTTTGTATAGTTAGAATTTCTAATTCCTTTTTAAAACTCAGATAACATTGAGAAGGTTTAGTTATTGATCATTTGTTAAAAGGAAGTCTAATTTTTTTCCGGGAAAGTAACATTTTCCTGCATGATGTTACTGGTAGTGGGAAAGTTTGAATTCATGACAGTGCTAGTCTTTCAAAGAATAAAATGTCAGAAGATATTACGCAGGATAGCTTACTAGTTCTGTTTTTCCTCAGTATTTCCAAATCACACATGACAAGTAGGAAAATATAAACTATAGAGTTTGGAAATGACATTATTTTGTAATACCAATTAAGAGAGATTTGTTCTGGCTTCCTTACTAGAATATTATACTTCAACTGAGACATAAGTAATTGTTTCTAAATAATTGTGCCGCTTAAACAGTACTTTCACCTCATTTTAAAACAATTTGAAGAAGTTGAAAAATGCCAGAAGATTTCAGTGTTTAAATATACTAAAGGATATCAACAAAGTATATAGATCATTATCTAGACAGAGATTTTATTGTAGTAACTCATGAGAGGACTTTGTATTTTTTGAGACTAGGTCTCGTTATTTTCACCTGTGGGACCACAGGCTCACGTTGCCTGGGGTACCATGGACTCAAGCAATCCCCAGCCTCAGCTTCCCAGGTAGCTGGGATTACAGGTGCGTGCCACCATGCCCAGCTATATTTTTTTGGAACTAGGTTTTGTTACGTGCCCCCGGCAGGACTTGGACCAAGATCCCTGGCCCGACCAGCAGCTTCCTAGGCTGCTGCTTACAGGCATGTGCCACCATGCCTGGCCTAATGAGAGGACTTTTTCTTCTATTTATGCAAAATGCTAATATTCCTACTGATATTTCATATATAATTTTATTAAAGTTCATTAACCCTCCAAAAGATAATGTGTTCATTCTTACCTATCCCTAAAAAAAACCTGAAAATGTGTGGCACCTGTGACCAACATTTACTTGTTTTGTAGTTTCCATTGCTAAGATGGAGTTGACATCCATCAAGTGTTCTCCAATGGTGTGGTGTAAATGCTCACTCTTGCCATCATTTTCATTGTAAACGAATCTTGACAATGTCAGGTTCCCGTCACAGTCTATCAGTATCACTCACTAAGCAGTGGTGTGACCGTTAGTTCTTTGAGATTTGACTTCTTTATCAGGGTCAGCCTGTGGGAAAATCTGAACAAATAGTTACATGTCACCAAGGTTTAAAGGATAATAATATTTAAACGTACTTTCATGATTTTCATGCCTGGTACTTTGAAAGATATTTATTTTTTACAGATTACTATTTTGTGGTTTATTGTTTTACATGCATTTTATTTGCTATTCATAAAAAGAGCAATTTTTCTCTTTTGAAACCTGCTTCTTATTAGATATATTTAGAATTCAATGACAAATTTTTCGGAGGACTATAATTGGTACAACTCAAATTCATAATGTTGTTCTTTTTACTAGATAGAAACAATATTAATATTGTCCCAGTTGTTTTCCTTTCCCATCCTACCTAGAAATTATGTTCCAAAAAATAAATTGAAAGCCTTTATTTTTCTAGTGATCATCTCCACATCTGATAGTTTAAAAGTATTTTATTTTTGGTAATTCTTTTTCTTAAACCTTCTCACTTTGCAGTTCAAAGTTTTTGTTGATTTGTAAAATAACATTTCCAATACTGAACATTTACATTTCTTTTTCTTATTTCAGTTTACTTAGAAAACTTAACTAAATTTTGATTTTTAATATAGCCCTATTTTTTTGTTGATTTTATTTAACCTGCTTAAGTAAGAGGATAAAGAGAAATTTTTCTATGCACCCACATAATAAAAAATAGGGATTCCTCATTTTAAATAAAGTATAAAATTATTAACATTTATTAATAATAGCTGAGCCAGTTTGCTATCCTAATTATGGGTCCTGACTCTACACTCATTCTCTTTCTTCACTGATTAAAGGAGATGACCATGGAAGTGAAGGGGTTTTAAGATATCATTGGAGTAAAAAGACACTACCAAATGGAGAAAACTGTGGCTTAGCAATTTTTTTTTTCTTTTTGAGAGTCCTCCTTCACCACCAAGAAAGGGCAGAGACTTTAAGTGAACTACTCATGGGTTTCATAGCTGAATTGGTGCTTTGGTGTGAATTGCTGGTTTGTTTTCTGTACATACATGAGATGGAGGATGAAGAAATGAGCAAGGTGGCAAGAGAGAGTGGATATCATCAGAACAAGATAATCCAAATAAGAAGGGCTTTAGTGTCAAGAACAATATGGTTTAGTGAGATTTGAAGAAAAGAGAAACTGAAAAGCATTTTCATTGTCAGGGATTTGTGCAGTTAGGGAATTGCCCTAGAAATCCTCCTCGCCTCCCCATTTAATATCAGACATTACTTATCAGGAGACAGCATTTAGGCACCTACCATGATGAGACTGTTGATGATCAGTAGGCATAACCTGGGAAGGGGTTACTGAGCCAGGTAGGAGGTAGGAGGCCTTTATCTTTAGTACACAGCAGAAGGTGGGAGGAGGACAAAATGGAGAGCTAACCAGGTTCTGCATTCTTCCTGATAGCTGGTCTGAGGGATGGTCATTGCTGATGGGAATAGAGAAAGAGGCAAGTGTTAACAGGATTGCATATTTTATATTCATAAGTTATTTAGGGGCAGAAAAGCCAACCCTGACAGAACATACCAGTTCTGACTTTTTAATAACCTGATCACCTTAGAAGAGATGGCTTGCTAAATTTTAAGTTTCTTTCAAATTAGTGTATTTATGTGTTTAAAGTTCACTCATCATAAAATATAAAATGCATGTGAGCAAAGAAACATTGTCTAAACTTATTTAAAAAGACTGAACTATAGTATATCCACTGTTTGCTCTTTTAGAATCTTGACCATATTTTACATGCCTCAAATTCTTCTTAGAGAATATGTTCCTTGACTATATCAACTTTGTCTCTATATTCCACTGTAAAGTCAAAGAGACAGCAGGTGTCACAAGGATGGAAGAGGAAAAATGACTTAGGCTCTGTCTTTCTAATTCCGTTTACCAAAGATTGAAATTTTTCCTATACATTGAATCTTCTGCTCTCAATTTTCATAACCATAGCAGCTAAACTTACTACTGAACATATGCCTGTATATATATACATATATACATATATATGTATGTATTATATATATATTTGTGTGTGTGTGGACATGGTGCATGCATATATAATATATATGATACATATGTACACATACATACTGATTGATAGCTTGAAATATATTGGCTGAAATGAAAGCACTTAAAATTACACATTTAATAAGTGTGGGCATGCCTTGTTCTGAAGTGGCCTATTTTCAATTCTTATTTATTCATGCTAATAGGGAGAAGGATGTTATAAATAATGCAAAAATCACTTACAGCTGACTTGGTTATATATTGTATATTTTTCATCAGACTTAGTTTCTTAATTGTTTGCTCTATTTATTACTCAAATGAACTAACATCATTAGTATTTAACAAATGATGATTGGCGAAGATGGCTGGGAGCATTTTATATGTAGTGGGAAAATTCAGTCTAGTGTTATAAACTTGCTATAGAAAATGCACAAATGAATGATTGATATTTACCCTTATTCAAGGGTCTGATGCCCTGTGATGTAAAAGAGATGTGGAAAGATCTATTGTGTTTTTAAAATCTATTTTCAGAATGGTTTAATAAATAATTTGCCTTAAAATTTTATACCTTGATAATTTGAAAAATAGAGTAATAGTGTTTGTCTATTGATATGAGAGTATAATTAAAATATATTGTAAATATGTTTTCTCCATTCATTGAATCACACTAAACAGGAGTGTAATCCAAATAAAGAGAAAAAAGGAAAGTAAGTGATAGGTATTAACAGATATTAAACTGATCCAAAATAACAAATGTAAATTTTTCTCTATTCCCACATATTTTATATCATGCAGTCTACTGTGAAAATGTAGTTTTAACATTTGTGGTATATTTTAAATGAAATAGAACATATAGAGAAAATTCTCTATTATATTTAAACTTCCAGTGACATTTCCTTAACTTAATGACATGTATTCCAATGTAATTTCTGTATCTAAGAATTAGTGATTTAATTTCAATCTTGTTTTACTTAATGACATAAAAATTAATGTGTACTGAAGGGACTTGCACATATTTTGATAAAGACAATATCAAGTAAAGATTTTTAAAATGTTTTATTACTGAATATTTTATTGACAGCTTTTGTTTGAAAAATTCATTTATTCATAGTTTTTGCATGTCTGACTAGGACTTAGTAGAAATGTCAGTCTTGAGAAGAAAAATACGATGTGTAAATTTGTAACTGTTAAAGTGAATTTTTATCAGTGCAGAACTAGTGGAGAATTTTGTTTTATGTGACTCATTTCTGTATAAAGACATAAAACTTTTTTTAAAACCAAAAGCTGTCATGATTTGTTGTAAAATAATAAAGATAATAAAGATATCCATTTTAATTGATTCTTTTCACTGTTTAATAAAATTGCTTTGTTTGACTGCTGAAGAATTTGAATTGAGTTTTCATTACCCACTTCTGAACAATTTACTCTTAGATCCAGACAGTATTGAGCTAATGAGTTTGAATTTATATTGAACCTTAACTGTCTTCATGAAGTAAATGGGAAAAAATCATGGCAGTCACTAAGTATTTTTCATTAAAAACTATGTCATAGAGATTTTACGAGACTTAATAGAGCTAAAGCCTTTAAATGGTAGTTTTACCAATTTTGCTGTTTCTAAGCAAATTATATGAATATATTTTTTCCCTTTTTTAAAAAGAAATTCAAACTTATAGCTAGCTGAATCTTACAATATTTTCCAAGTGTATAGTTTGTATATTCAACAGAGCCAGTTGAGCAATAAATTACTGTTAGATTAATATAATTTGGGGTCATAGATAAATTAAAATTATTTTTAAATCTCATCTAAGGAGTATCCTTAAAGAGTTTAAAGATCTATTTAAATCTAAGAAATAGCTACCAATTATGAAATACCCCTGTATATACTGTTCTGACATTGGAACTGATATTATCATGATAATAAATTTATATTTCTCTGGGTTAAAAGCACACAAATCATTGACATACACTGTTAGATTTATTGCTTTGATATGCTTATCTTTCATAAAGGGGATTTGGTGACCCACACTATGTCTAACTTGAACATTTAATGATTCCATGTTTACAATTTACTGTGAAATTAAGTTAACTTTGAATGACAGCTGGGATAGCACCTTATAAAAGAATAATTTTGCATTCTGTAACTATCACTTTGCTTTCATTCTAATGGTAATTATTAAATAATCTAGATCTATCATAAGAGTCCATTTCATATTGTTGGTTAATCAAATAGGATTAGACTCCACAAGTAGGCTTAATGTTGTATAAATGTTTTTTTTTTAATGAGAATCTATAAATAGAAAAACAAAAAGAGTATGTGGTTTAGGGGAAATTTACTTACTTGAACTTATTTCCCAAGAAATTACTTAGCCAATCTCCAAATGTGATATGCTTTCAAAACCTCATTTCAAAATAGTCATTAGAAGATTTGGAATAATATTGTATCCAAATAATTTATATTCATTCCCCACAGGAAGCAGTGATGGTTCTTGGGATAAAGAAAAACTGTACTCTTACCCACCCCAGGGATCTCAGGCTTCTGTTACCCACCCCCGCATGCCTGGAGCGCATAGCCTTCCACTTAGTCATCCTCTCCACCATCTTCAGCAGAGTCACCTTCTGCCAAATGGTACGATGGCATTTTTTAGCACTAAAATGGTAGTTTCAAAGAAAAAATATGTCTAGTTACTCGATAGCAAAATATAGGACATAATAAAGATCTATTATTTCCTTTCGATAACTAATCATGATAAGCTAAAGGAAAACCCTACTTTTTAAAGATAAGATTTAGACTCATCAGAAAATAATATAGCAAAGAATTGACCATTTGCATTAAACACATGAAGAGTAATGATATGATAAACCATGGCACAAAATAATTAGCTTTAAACCTAATTTCTTTGAATGACGAGGGGCTATTGTTGTTTACAAAAAGGAGAATAAATTTTCCTTTGTGATTATTAGAACATTTTCTGAGTGCTTCAGTTCTCAATTTTCAATGATTTATGTCTTAACCATTTTAGTAAATTAAATATACCATGTTTCCCAGTTTTATTGGAACAAAGCAATGATGACATATGTGTATGTTTTCCAGGACTGGAACTTCCTTTTATGATGATGCCCCACCCTCTAATTCCTGTCAGCCTACCTCCAGCATCTGTCACCATGGCAATGAGCCAGATGAACCATCTCAGCACCATTGCAAACATGGCAGCAGCAGCACAAGTTCAGAGTCCCCCATCCAGAGTTGAGACATCTGTTATTAAGGTAACTGTTTTCTCATGCAGTTGTTCTGGGGTAAGTCAAGCATCACCACAGACACCATTTCTCAGTTCAATTATCTCATTCTATAGATAATGCTAACTCCCAAAAGCTAAAAGATAACACAAAGATTGAGAATAAACACAATAACTAGAAAGAATGATAAAAATATTTAGGCAGGTGAAGGTAATTTTAAGGTCTTTATTGCATCAACTTAGAGATGAACTTAGGAAATCAAATGACATATTTCAAGTGGTATGTGTGCTTGTGCAAGTGTGCTTGCCTGTAGGCATGCATGCACATGTGTATGTGCGTGTGGTAGTCTGACACTTAAGATGTGAGAAATAGTGTCTTGTTTTCAGAAGATCAGGGAGCTAAATTATTGTGTGCCTTGTAATATATCACATTTCTAATTCTATTCTATATCTAAAAAAGGATTGTTATGGAAAACTAAATAAAATAGATATTGAATTTTTTTTAATTCAAAAATATCTGAAAGGACTTTTAAGTTGAACTTCTAAACTGTAGCATTTATATAAACATCACATATGTAAGTATATTCTCCCACTCTGCATATATAGGTGCTTGGGAACATATGAATGCTTTTATATATGTGTATATACATATATATATAATTTATATTTAAATCAAAGTACTTGAAATGTAATTTTGGAGTAGGTTACTACTTTTAACTAATAGCTGCTGTTTCCTGTTAGCTGTTCAATATAATTATTACCTCATTCTTCTGTATATCATCTATCAATTGGTCTGTCTAATTTTGGAAAGGCTTTGGGCTATGTTTTCCATACAAATACCCATTACAACTCTCAGTCATTGTTGCAAAGGAATACAAAATGGTATAGTCATTTTTGAAGAGTTTTATGATTTCTAACAAAACCACATAAGGTCAGATATTTATCGAGTTTCTTGGTTTATGAAAAAGTTCGAACTAGATAATTATAGCAGTTTTCAGTCACAATTGGTAAAACTTAGACACGATCAAGAAGTACTTCAGTGGGTGATACGTTCACCCTATGACTTTGCTAAATTAACATTTTTATTGTTTTTTAAAAACTTTTAAAATTGACTACATATATATTATTTACATTATTGTTACCCCAAAGTTCTCCCACCACCATGTCACCCTGAACCATCATCCTGATCCCTTGTGCTCAGTGGGTTGCGATGGTAAGCCACAGTTCAACCACAGACCACAAAACAACATGGCATAGAGTTTATTATGCACAAGTCCTATGGGAAGTATCTGATACCCTTCAAGGTTCATATGGACAGGTTCTGGCAGAAGACAGAGAGTGTGAGGTAGAACCTTGGGCACATCTATTTATTGGGTCGATAGGTGGAGTATTTTGAGGTTTCTGAGTTAGGACTGGATTGGAAAATCAAACCTAAAATGCAGAATTTTGGTGAATTCCAGAGTTCTTATATCAGGGGAGGTTGCTGATCATGTCTGCTGGGGAGATCATATCAGAGACACACATTTTCTTGTGACTCTGTGGTTTCTATCTTGGTCAGCTGTAAAATGCTGTTCACAGACCAGATGGGCTTGTGTGGTTAGATTGAACAAACTCCAATTTGCTTTAATTGCCTCCGACAAACTAAAAACAAAATCTACCATTAAAATCCTCAAAAGATGTAATGGCGCCACTGCCCCTCCAAAAATATTTACCTATAAAAATCCCTCTTAACAAAGATAGTAACCACTTGTAAGCTATCCCCCTGCCCCCAATTACCTCTCAAAAATTTGTTAACCAATTTTATCACCCCCTCATCATTTGCCTACCTTTAAAATGCATCCTAATTTGTACCTGCCTAAGCCACTTTTTCCTTTGTCAAAAACCTTTATAAAAACTTGTAAAGTCATTAAAATTTATTAAATAATGCATACTTTCATTCAGCCCCAGCCTGTAGATTTGTGTCCATCTTTCTCACCTGTCCTCTATGGTACACCACGTTCAGCTCTCAACAGTTCACTTATGTCATGAATTCATTTTATGTTCCTGCAGGGCTACTTGGATAAAACAAAATGAATGCCTAGATGACAATGGGATTGCTTAGCTAATTTCTTGATGCCATCTGATGAATATTATTCAGAGGTGAAAAGAAATGAACTCTCAACTCCTAGAAAGACATGGAAGAATATGAAATTTATGTTTCTAAGTTAAAGAAACCAGTCACACTCATTTTCTAAGTGTCTGACTCTTTGGAAAGGCTAAAACTGTGGGAATACTGATAGAATCTGGCCTTGAATAAGGTGTGGGGTGAGGTATCACCACTATAGAAAATATTTTATTTTATTAAAAATAGTAACATTTTATTATTAGTAATGTTTTAAAACATTATTAATATAGAATTCTATTTTATTAATAATACAATGATTCTATTTTATTAATAATAATAAAATAAAATAAATTCTCTCTGATACTATTGCAATAGACAAATATTGCTATATATGATTTTTAAAAGACAGCTTTCATAGTTACTTGGAATGTTGAAAAACAAGCAAGTAGAAGTTTTCCTATAACAATAACTCAATATTTTTCAATGCCTTTCTTATTGAAGTGAACAAAAGTAATAACTTGGTTAAAAATATCTAAGCACTCCCACCATTGAATATGATGAGTGCCATTTAAAAAACTAACATGTATTTAAAGCTTTAGTTACAGGATGGGATTATTTTAAATTTTAAGTTGTGAAAATTTAATTATTGCTATAGAGGTTTGTCTTTATCTTAATTAGAAAAATTTCCTTTAAAAACTAGGAGTTTTTCTTCATTTCTCATTTAGATAAGGTTTAGTTTAAAATGTCAAAATTTGGCAAAGGTCATATTTTATAGCATTTCAACACCATAATTGACCACTTAGTTACAAACTGTAGATTATTTAAGCATAAGATGATCCTTACATAGTCCTTGATCCAAAAGAATCCAGTTACAACAGGATACCTCATTTCTTTATTCTCATTATAAACATTTTTTTATTTTTTTAAATAGTGCCTGCTGTTTCTAATATTATTTAGAATACTTAGCTAGTGAATCTTCCTTTAATAAATTCTTGATTATCGAAGTTTTGGTAAGTGGAAGGAAACAGTTGGGTTTCACCTGGAAGACATCTTTTGAAGATAATTCCTCAGAAATAATTTAGATTATTGTGAAATCGGCAGCAAATCTGTGGTTTTGCAAAGTATGGTTAGAAATGGAAGGCAGGGACATAGAAAGAGAAAAGAAATACAGAAAAAGAAGGCCAGGCACGGGGATGCATGCTGTAAAGCGGCAGCCTAAGAAGCCACGGTGGGGTCTGGGGATCATGGTTCGAGTCCCGCCCGGGGCAACATAGTTAGACCTAGTTCCAAAAAAAATAGCTGGGTGTAGTGGCACGCGCCTATAATCCCAGCTACCTGGGAAACTGAGGCTGTGGATTGCTTGAGTCTGTGGTACCCCGTGCAACATGAGCCTGCAGTTCCACGGGCAAAAATAGCGAGACCTGGTCTCAAAAACAAACAAAAAAACAAACAAACAAAACAAAAGCAAAAACAAAAACAAAAAAACACACACCAGAAACGGGTACCAAGAATATTAAGGGAGTCTTATGTATTGAAATGTTTGCCAACACCTACTAAGTAATGGTGACATTTCAATTTCCACTCTCTGGAGGAAAATATTTTCAGAAACTTGGAATAGCATATTAAAGCAATTTTGGACTTTTGAACTCATATTAATATAAATGGGTGGTGGTATTTAAATGAGGAAAATGATTAAGTGGGGGGAGGATTAGAGACATAAAATTGATAATTTTAATCGCCAGTATGACGATCTTAATTGCCAGCATCAAAGTAAATTTCAGTTCTCCATTTAATGTTGACAGATAACATGTTTCAAGGAATGCATAGATGATTCTAATATTGCATAAAGACACCCTTATGACCTGGGCTGAGAAAAAGGAAAGATATGGCCTCACAGACTAAAGGAAAGAAATAGTTTCTCTATGGAATGCCAATATATTGGGGAAAACAAGTTATTAAGTCAACGTGTCTAAATTTTCACATAATCTACTGTATAGCATATGCAATGTTTAGTAAACTCACATGGTATATATTAATTAAACTTAATTTGAAGGAAGTTTTTATTTTCCCCAAAGAAAGAGGTTGATGTCTATGTCACATTAAATGTATGAGACCCAAGTGGGTAATTAGAACAGTGCCCGCAAGTTTGTTTGCCTGAAAAGATTCTAAGTATGAAGGTCAATTAAAAGTGAAATGTTAAATACCATAGGAGATTTACCTCTAGATGAAAGTATGATAAAACAATAAGAAAAATAACCTCTGAAGGGAAAATAGAATTTTAAGTGATTTCCCAAATGTTGTAATGTTCCAATGACATTTTTGAGAGTAATAAGTATTAAAATTAAAACTCAACCTAAATGAAAATGTTAATAAGAATCTGTAAGAAGAAAAAAAAAAGTAGAAACATAGTCCTCAGAGTTACATATGTTAAAAATATTGTTTTCTTACCTGTTCCTGTGAAGAAAAGGGAAAGTTTTTTTCCTAAACACATGAAAATGTACATGTCAGTACAAGCTGGGGAGCGGTGTCTACAAGTTGCCTTCCTTGAATGGAATTCTGATACCAATTGTGTATTATAAACCATGGATTAAGAACGGTTTTAGATTTTTAAGTGGTTAGAAAAAAATTCGAAAATATAATTTTCATGACACATGAAAATTTTATGAAATTCAAATCCTAATGTCTATAAAAGAACTTTTTGGTGAATACAGCCACACTCTATATAATGTTATGACTACTTTCACATACAAAGATAGACTTGAATAAAATATTTACTAGCCAATTCTTTACAGGACAAAAGGGTTGATCATTACATTGGGGCTCTAGTTAACTCAAACGAATTGACTCTTAGGCTGTGGGTAATTGAGACAGATCAAGTTATGCCCCCAAACCTTAAAAAGCCAAAAGATTTGGGATTAAAAAATGAAATTAAAAGCATCAAGAGAAGGAACATATATAGATAAAGATAGTACCATATTTTTTTTTAAATTTATTTTAAATGTACGCCTATGTGATGAAGTTGGCTAAAGTATTGAATTTAGGTGACTTCTGACTGTTTTGTACTACAAAAATACTTTGGTAGATAAATTGATGAGTAAATGGGCATATACTGTTTAGACAAATTAGTTCTTGTTTGAGTCCTTCATAGCTAAGTATTTATATGCAAATATAAATATCAAAATTATTATAAGCTCTGTATCAATCTATTGTGTCACTACAACCTATATACTTTTACTGCTTATTATCCATAGGACATGAAGAAACATAGACTCTAGATGTTAGATGTTTTATAACCCAACTTCCCATATGGTAGAGAAATAATCCCTGCATTCCTTAACCCTTTTTATATCTAAACTCTTGTATAAGGGTAATTCTATTCTAAATAAATGGAAGTGATGAAAAATTTTTTGACTAAATTAAAATTTCATCTCAACAGCACCTACCTTATTTTTATACTTTTACAGGAAAAAGTCTCCTATTTTTTGTTTGTTTACCTTAACTTTATACTTTTAGGAGAAAAATATCTAATTCGTTTTGTTTTCTAACCATTTCAATATCTAGCCCTCTATCATAGTAATTATATCATCTGTAGTGTCTCTTTACTCCAGAAAAAAGGACTAATTTTGTCTGATCACTTTTCTTTAATTCAATGCACTATTTATTACTTTTCTAGTCATTGACTGCTAGCTTCCCTCCCTCCCATTGGTTTATGAAGCGCTGTATGATATATAAATACAGGACCATCCTGTTCAGTTGTATTTTACCATATAACATCCACCACCAAGACATCAGAATCCTTCTCATTTCCACATCAGCTTTATTTTAACTATAGTCAGATATCTAGGCATTCTTCATGCAATTAAAAAAGGTAGTCATAATTCATAGCTTTTTAGTTTTTTGTTGATTGAGTTTGTAACTCAAAATAGTTCATGCATTTTTGAAATGAAATTATGAGAGCATTATTTTTCTATTCTTCCTTACTTTCTAAAATTCATCCATATTAATTTTAGTCCAGTTTTTTGATGTTTCTTAGATAATTTTGAGTGCTAACACTTCAAACTAACATATTAACTATATAAACAATCTTTGCATCATTTCCAAATTTTGAAAGGATGTATACTTGTATTACCTTAAATAATTGAGGAAAATAAACAGTATAAATCAAGAGATCAATTCTTCTTGTCATTAGAGAATTCCTAATAAGCTGAAATGTTAAGCTAATTGATTCTCTTTAGGTATAATTCATCAAGTAACTCCAAATACCCTGAATGGATCAATATTTTTCTCACTTGTATTTAATAAATTTATAATGATATAATGAAGATGTTGAGAAAAAAGTTTCTTACTGAAATAAAATAAAATTGAAAGAATAAAGTCAGCATATTTCAGTGGCTTAATACTGAGGAAAGACTTGTTGGGTTTAAATTTCTACTCCAACATTTCCTGGCCCAATGGCCTTGAATAAACTACTTAATATATCTTTCTTTTCTTTTCTCTTTAATGGGGGAAATAACTTTAGAAATGCATCAACTTGTCATAATGGCTTAGTTAGTATTTACAAAATCACTTAAAGTCTTTATATACAGACTTAAGTAGTTTTGTTTTCTCCCCAAGCATTTAAATTCATCCATTTGAAAATAAATTCTAGAATTATATAGGGAACTCATGTCCAGCTTTGGAAATAAAATCACAGAGAATGAGACCTCTCTCTTTTATTGCTCTCTTTCTTGATAAACTTCTTTCATCTTGAAAAGTATGTTTCATCTCTGGGATATTTGTACTACACTTGCATGTAAAGTCATTGTTTACGTGCTTTTTTGTCATATTTTATTTCTATTTAGAGATAATACAGGATTATATTTGAAAATCTGGCGATGTTAAAATTATTCTAATATCAAAATAAATATGTAACCTCTTGTCACATTATTGGATTTTTTGAGTGCTGGAAATATGAATTGAATTTTATTTTTCTCTGCTGACCTTGTGGGGGGTTGGGGGGGAGAGAAGAGCCAAGGAGGGTAGGAGGGAAAGAGAAAGAAAGAGGAAAGGAGAGAGGGAGATGAGGCAGAATGGAGGGATAGAAGGAGAGAATAAAGAGAAGGGATGAGAAAGTAACAGGTAATTATGAATTCTCAGTTAACTTAAGACTTAAAGTGAAAATATCAGAATTACAATGTATTTCTGTTTCTAGCACTTTCATTCAAAGCTGGCCCTTAAAATCCTATGTTAGCAAGTAGAACTGTACAAACATGAAGTTTAAAACTTTTGAAGATTATAATATAGAGTAGAGCTAGAGTGGTGTAGTTTCTCATAGAGTTGATTAAAATCTTAGAGCAATACAGCTTCATGTACCTCATGTTTATTTTAGATATACAGAATAGTTTATTTTGAAGCAATCATAAATAACTCCAGATGTGTGAGTCACTTTTAGGACTTTTTTCAAAAAGTGTTCATATAACTTTTATTTTGATTTAGAAACTGTTAAGAATGACTCACAATGTTTATCTGGGTATTGATATCACATGTTCAATAAGAGGATGTTTAAAGAAACTAAAACATTAAAACACAGCCATTGTTTAAAGTACTTTAAATCTATGTGTTAAAACACATCATCTATGTTTAAATCAATGACTGCAAATTTATACTAAAATATAATATCACTGTCCACTTTTGGAAAATTCTAGGAAACTGATTCTTTTAAAGGACAGATAGAAGTGTGCAATCAAGTATTTACTGATACAAACTGTCTCTCAGATGAACCAAATAATTAAATAGAGTAACTTTATTTCATATAAATATTCTGGTAATTAGATGGAAAAGAAATGATATATTTAAAATGCCACCAAATTACAAGTCCTAATGAAGGCATGAGTCTAGATCTTCATTGTGAAAGTAACTTGATCATAAAAGCAGGCATTACATGTGCTTCTGACAGCTGAATGCGACACCACCAATGCAGTATCCTTTGCCTAAAATCAACTTGAATCAAGCATTCAGATCTAACTATGCAGGAAATCCAGGGGATCGATGAACATAGGGATGATTTAGACCCTTCAAAGAATTGCAGCTGAGATGTTTATGTTGGTGTTTATTCTGAGAACTTGACACAGTGCTTGACTAGATAAAATATCAGCTGTCAGCATGTGCCACACAGACTGGTGTCATTTAGTATCAATACTTATCAAATCAGAACTTCTTTCTCCTTGTTTCCCTGTACTCACCTTTCTTGCTAAAAAGAAAGAAAGAAAAAAACAGAAGATGTCCTCTCTTGTAATTACAAATTAGCCAGTATTTCTTTTGAATTGGTATTTATTACTACCTATGAGTGAATTATTAATTTTAAGTCAGTACTATATTTTGTAGCTAAATTAAGTGTAGGATTTTCTGTTGTCATATATGATTTTGAAAAGTTAGGTGCTTGGCTGAATACAGGTGTGTGAAAAATTTAGTTCCTGCCACTAGTGAGTAAATACAAAGAATAAATTATCTGCTATCACACTCATGGATTCTACCTGTTGTTACACATTTAGATATAATCAGTATTTCTTAAGTCTTGCCATCAATCAGAGCTTTGTAAAGCCTAAATTTAGAAGTTTCAATTATGTAGTTTCAATGAGACTGCTTGATCCTCTTCTATGTATTTTTATATTAGCATAATTTACTATATCTTCCAGGCATATTTTGTTAGCATTTTTCTGAATCCAGAGTTTCATTTCTGGTATTTAACTTTTTAATTTATTTTTCCAGAAAACAAACAAACAAACAAACTTGATTTCACACCTAATCAGTATATAGGAATTTGGACTTCACTAATAGCATTTTGCCAGTATGATATATGAACCATAGGGTAAATATTTTGTCAATTTTACTTACCTATGTATAACTAGATTTTATGACACTGCCTGGCATGTATGAAATGTTCAATAAACATATTTGAACACATAAATAGAAGTAAGAGTTGTCATAAAGTCATAGTCAACTTTATCAGCTCTGTAAAAGATATACTAAAGTAACATTTAATATCAGAACTATCTTCTCTCCATTTAACATTTTTGGTAAAGGAATTTGATGATAAATAGACAAAAATGAAAATTACTAGGAGCAGCATAAGTTAATGCTAAAAGAAATGATTGGTTAGCTGTGGTTCCCTGGTTATTTTGATTTACTTTAGAAAATAAAATTGATAAAATATAAAGCATTTTTAAAGTGATGAGGCAGCTGAGATAATGCAATTTTAAAAATATTTAGTTACTAGTATGTAATACAGACTACTTTAGACTTTATATCTCATAATTTTAGAATACATTAATTTGAATTCCATCATTGATCCTGTAATAGCCTACAGACTAATCCTTCTTGTTCTACAAAAAACAATAAATGTGACTTTCCTTGTATTGTTATTCTGTTACCATTAGTTTATTAGTATGACCTCTATTTTTTCCTCAGTAAGAGAAGTTCCTTTTAGATTTTCATTTATTATTATGGCTAGTTTTATAAAGATGGAGCATTGCAAAAGATTGTATTTTATTGATTGGTGAAGTTATGTTGCAGTACTATAAAACAGTGTGCTGAGTATTAAATATCCCTCCTCTTTGTCCTATGAAGGCCTATCTTGAGGTTAAAGGGTATTACACAAATGAAATGATAAATTCAGTTTACATAGTTTCTCTATAGACAGAGAACTGCTTCTTTCTTATTAAGTCTGAATAAAACTCATTATCTATTTTGTTTCAGTCATAATTATGAGATTCTCTCCCAAGCAATTCTTTACTGTCTCTATTATTCTCCATCTTATAACATTCTCTGGAAAGGCAAGCATATAAATATGATAAAGGAATTAAGCTGTTGAAATAAATTAATTTATTTTTGCAACAATGTATTCAAATATTACTTGTTCAATGGATTTTACTTTAATGAAATTCTTCAAAGAACAATACATCATGTCCCAAAGATTGAAATTACACATTAAATGAAATGACTAAATATGTTGTGTCTCAATTTATAGGAAGTTTCAATTGAATTCTTGAGCTCTTAAATCACAAAAATTTGCATAAATTAAAATATTTTCTTTAAAATAAAAGTATTAAGTATAGTCATTGCATTCTTTGTTCTAAGTCAGACTATTATAAAGTAAAAATTAGCTAAAGCTGAATTGAATACTACAATTTTCCCTTTTACCTATATTTTCTAAGGCATAATCATACTTTTAAGATGTATTTTATATGATTTTAATCTAGGTTAGCTTTGATTTAGTTTATTACATGATCTTTAGGATGTTTTGAATGTGTAAATAAGTGAAATGCATAATTGAAAAGAATAAGGAAAACTTTTATAATTAAAGCATTGAATAATGAATTTTTTTATACTTAGGTAGAAATAAATATTACAATAGCACAATATTTGTTGTTAGACTTCTATGTATTAAATATTAAAACATTTATGGCAAAATTTTGAAAAAAATTATTTTTTCAAGCTTTCTGTTCACATGGTAAGAAATCTATTATGACCAAAAGAGAACTTGAGAAGGATTGATCTATTTCAAAATTACATTTTATCTCTATATTCAGTCAAATGTGTGATATTGCAAATATAATCACTTATACCATACAATTATGAGAAGGCTTATTAAAATGTATTGATGAATAAACATTGATTACATGACCTATTCAAGAAAATAAATGGTTAATATACAAAATTAAATATTTTATGAAAATAAAACAACAACATTCTGTTTCAACTGCTTAACATGTGTTTCTGTGCAGTCCAGGTGTTAGCAGTTGGATATAATAGAATTATGTTAAAATAAACTTGTATGCCTCTTCATCAGAATTTCAAGACATTTATGACATATGCATTTATGTATATTCAGTTAGCTATAACATAACTTATGGTAAGTTAGTTTATACATAAAGGAAGTATATTCTACTAAGAGCTTTGTAAATCCATAATCAATAATAAATGCAGTTACCAAGTGAAATAGAAAAACCTAGTCATTGAATACTGTGCCTAAGTCAAGATTAGCCTTTTATGTATAATTGCAGAAAGTTTTTATGAACTTGTTGCCATTTTTAAAATTAATTAAAAATTTGTTATATATTTCTTCAATGAAATATTCAGCAACAGAAAGGGTAAATTAATGAAGAATGTGACAACATTCTTACACACACACAGACACATACACACACTTTTTGTGTAAAAGAGGCCAGGTGCATAAAAGTAAGTACTGTATAAGCCCAGTTTTATGAAGTTTTAAATCCAGCAAAATTACTGTATGGTCATAGATGTCAGAGAGTTGTTGTTTGGGGGGATGGGAGAAATTGGAAAAGGGTCTTGGGAAATATATTTTGGGGTTACGCAATTGTTCTAGATTCTGAAAAAAATTCATTAAAAGCACATAATGATTACTTTGAAGACACTTCGTGGTTTAGAGTAGGGGTGAATGTTAAGAAAAAGATTTATAATTCCAGTTATTTTAAAATAAAAAGTAGAGGACAAAAAGTAACTTTTGTCATCCAAATGTGATTTCTCTGTTCTTTAAAATCATGTATGTGCTTGTTTTGTAGAAATTTAGGCCATGTGAACTAAATATCTTAGGTCTTTTAGAGGCATAGCTTGATTGATTTAGTTAGCTTGAAAAAATGACTTTTAATATGTTTATTTCTAATGTCCCTTGAGACAGATTTTAAAATATTTAACCTGCTAATTGTGCAACTTGATAATATCTTTCTTTAGTACCCATTACTATAACAAAATTATTTGTCATAAAGTTTCCTGAATGAACTGAGTGTAAATTGTGACATGTAGAGTGTGTGTGTGCGTGTGTGTGTGTGTCCTTCTTTTCCTTCTGCACCTTTTACTCTTACTCATTTATACATTTGCCATCTTCCAAATGCAGCTCCAAATAGTGTGGTTGGAAAAGTTACTGCATGATGCTTATATTTACCTACGTAATCATCAGTTTTGCTTTTTGCAGAAAAAATAGCACTTGATTCTTAATCTCTGACCAAGGGAAAAGACTAGTGCTTTTGTATTACTTTGATAATACAACTTTTCTTTGAAATATTTTAATTTTCCTTTATAAAAACACATCTTCAATCAGTTCAAAAGCTTGACATACTTGCTTTTTACAACCAGATTTAAAAATGCATTGCAGCTTTTTAGTTAACTTTTCTCTCTTGTTCTTCTTCTCTCTCTTCCTTCTCATTACAGTATTTTTTTTCATCTTGCAAATCTTTTGTAATAGAACTTCTTGTAGGAATATTCTTTTTTTAATATCAGGAAGAGATACAGGAAACTGTTACATAAGTACTGGAGGAGAACTCTATGACCTTGATCATTTTTCCTTTTATCATTTTGTCTTCCTTCTCAAAAATGAAGACAGCTTATTTGTTAATAAATTTATTGACAATGTGCAGGATTGAAACTTTCAAAGCATCTAGGACAGTGGTGTTCTGCCTTAGATATGCATTAAAATCACCTGGAGAACCTTTATATAATACTGATTTCTAGGCTCCACTTAACACTCAGCCTATTAGTTTCCTATGACTGATAAAACAAAGTACCACAAGCCACATGAAAATGAAATATATTGACTTACATCTTTGGAGTCTGGAAATCTGAAATCAAATGTTGGCAGGCCCATTTGTGTTATGAGAGTGTAGGTAAATTCTTTATTTCTCCATAAGTTCCTGGTGGTGACTTGCAATTCTTGCTACTTGTTGGCTTCAACTGCATAACCCCAATGTCTATCTCTGTCTTCACTTGACATTCTACCCTTCTTTCTGCACAATGTTAACACCCATCAGTTAAATTTAGAGGCCACCATCCTCCAATATGATCTAGTTAGAACTCATAACATCTGCTACACTTGTAAGGACCTCATTTCTAAATGAAGTCTTAGTTACAGTCACAGAGGTCAGGACATCATCATGTCTTTTTGGGGGACACAGCTTAATGTATCACTAATAGGCCAGAATCTTGGGGAGCAGAACATGAGCATAAACACATGCAAAATCCCCAGGTGACTAGTACAAAACAGGCATGTAAGTCATTACTATGTTAATGGAACCTTTGAGGCCAAAGATATGAATAACTCTCCATTTCACTGCTAGCCCATCTCCTGACCTTTTGGTCTTTGCTTTCCATTCTACACTTTGAAAACAGTGTCCTACAGGTCAAGTATATTTACAACTTTATTTTACATATTTTAGGTCAGCTTTTAAAAATATTACATCTTTACACTCTAATTAAGAATAATTTAGTCATTTATTGTGTAACATGTAGAAGAATACTTCTACACTTGCAAATCTTTATTATTGACAAGATATCTCTTCATGGGCCCCTTGACATCTGAAGGAATAAATATCTTGTTCACAAGGAAAAACTTACCAGGTGTGTAATTTTTTCTTAACCTGTAACTATAGTTGCTCTTTGGAGACAGTTATACAATATTATTGCACTTCATCCTAATGGAGAAGATGCCGGAGTTAGTGTGGAAGGTGTGGAGTAGTACTTGAATGTTAACATAGAATTCTATCAAGGAACATGACACCAAGTTTCCTTGAAACATCACTAATACACATTTTATGAATTTCCCCTAATGCACTTGTGAGGGTATGTTGGAGATAGGAGTAGGAGGTAGTCTGTAAATTATTAGAATGAAAGTATTCCAATGTTAAATAATAACTAATTTCTCTAATGACTTAAAATGTGACCATCCAAGTATGTCCAGTACAGTACCATGATGAAATAGCTGTTAACAACTCCTCTGGTGCTATTATTATGGTTTGTCATGTTGATAATTTGTGTGCTAAATGATCCTTAGACACTTGCAGAAACAACAGAATATAAGCAAAAGTTTATTTATTTAAATTGATAATTGTTTAGAACTAAAACCTAATCTATTTGGTCCATTATTTGCTGTTCAATGGGCTCTAAGCCAGTTGTCCTTTTGGTCTCAATTTTTTTGACACAAATAGGAGGTTGGCATTTGCCATTTCTACAATGATGCCTATGTATTGCCAGTTTTCAAATCAACCTTTTTCTACTGTGGCCTTGCTCAAGATAAAAATCAATTAATCCCGGCATGGTGGCGCATACCTGTAAGTGGCAGCCTAGGTAGCCGCAGTGGGGACCTGGGATCTGGGATCATGGTTCGAGTCCTGCCTGGGGCAATATATCAAGACCTAGTCCCCCCCAAAATATCTGGGCATGGTGGCACATGCCTGTAATCCCAGCTACCTGGAAAGCTGAGGCTTGAGTCTGTGGTACCCCCGGGCAACATGAGACTGCGTTTCCACGGGCAAAAATAGTGAAACCTCGTCTCCAAAAAAAAAAAAAAAAAATTAATTGAACAGCTAAATGTTGATGAAAAATATGTTTATTGTCTTCACACTTCTATAGTACTAAGAAAAAAAGTCAACATTAAGTAAAAGTCCAATTATTTTCCTCTTTTCTCCCCTACCCTGCCCCTTGGTATTGCAGGAGCGTGTTCCAGACAGTCCTTCACCTGCCCCCTCTCTGGAGGAGGGACGCAGGCCAGGCAGTCACCCCTCCTCACACCGCAGCAGCAGCGTGTCCAGCTCCCCAGCGCGGACTGAGAGCTCTTCTGACAGAATCCGTAGGTCTCATGTTTCTACTTGTCACCGTTTTAAACTTTATTAGGTGCAGCTGGCTTTTCTAATCAAAATGCCCTCATTCCAAATAGATCTCAGATGTATCATGTTCTGCGGCTCTGTAGCAATAGCCATCTCTCAGAATTATGTTTCCCAGTTTGCAATAGCATGAGGTATGGTACTACATTCACAGAGTCTGATAAAACTCCCTCTCTTTGATGCCACAAAGATTTGAAGTATGAACGGAGAAAGTAAGTAGCCATCTCCTAGATTACTTTTTGAGGTAAACACCTCCAACACTCAGCTATCTAGTGTCCAAGAATGGATGAATGGTTATAGATTATTCAGTTTCAGGTCTCCAATCACACTTTTGTCATTTTCTTTGAAATTCATTAATAAAGAAACTTTTCCTTGTATTGAGAGAGTTCCACACAGACAGGAAAAAGTTAAATTCAAAGCAATGCTTTAAAAATATTTCCTAAATGATCAACAGATTGAAGAATTTGAATTTGGTTGTTTCAGTATTTGAAGTAGTAGAATCAATACATACAATATTTTCATGTATGATTATTAAAGTATAAAAAGTCATACTATATATTATTTTGTCAGCGTACTTTCAGATAATTACTTCTATTAGGCATCATAGGTGAGACAATTTTGAGTAAAGATAGAATTACAATGAAATAACTGGTTAAATTTTAGTCAATACTATTTTTTCTATATGAATAACAACCTAACAGTGCCTATCTTGATTGATAAAAATCAATATTGTATCCTTTCATGGATTTAGTGATGCTGTGAAATCATATTTATAGTAACTTTGTAATTACACAAAATGTTGTAGTTATTTGACTTTGAGAATATTTTCATAATCAGAAAAATACTTCTTAGAAAGTACCATTTTATGAGAAATATTTACATGAAGCAGAAATCTTCAATAGAGAAGATATTGAGATGGATAACTTACATTTGAGGCTGAATTATGTGCTTTGAAATTACTTTAAAAATAGTCAATTATTGAAAAGCACATAGTTCAACATAACTCTAAGTATGAATACTTAGTTAGCCTTGATAGCATATTGCCTTTATTTTGAAAGAAATTATTCTAACAGTATTACCAAAAATGAATACATACTTGATAACTATTCCCAAATAAATTCTATTTCCTGGTGCTTGTAAGCTCCTGGTCTCACTACTAAAAGATTTTCCTAAATAAAATATTTCTGTGTGATTTTGTGTTATGCTGACACTAGCCAATGATGAATGTTAGTTTAATTTTAATTATTATGTAAGGTAATGTCATTAGAAAACTAATATCCTTCTAGAGAAAAATTTTTTTCATAATATATAAGTGCAAATTATGAAAAAAAAATTATAACAAGTGAAAATTGTGGAAGAAAAGGAATATTTGCAAAGTTTCATTATATATTCAAGGTTTTTGTTAATATCTCTATTCTTTTATTCTTGAGATTAAAAAGTAAAATATTTTGCATGCTTGAGCACAATAATTAAAAATGGGAAAAATATACACATGCATTTACATACATACATTTGAATGCATATATTTGTTAATATGTTTGCATGTTTATTTTTAGCATGTTAACTTAAAATAATTTTAGAAAACAAAAATTTCAAAAATAATGCGAGAATTCTTTTTCTTTGCATCGGTTCAGTGAATCAATTTTTCTGAGATACCTTGATTAAGACCTGTGTCACCTTTGTACCCTTGTTATAGGCATTGTGCTTTATTCCTCTTTAGATATGTTGTTCTTTGTTTTTCACAAAGAATTTCTTATCCAGTCAGAGAATTTTTATCACAATCAGAAAATTAAGGTTATCATTGTATTTCTTTTAAATGTACAAGTATATTCAAATTTCACACATTTAATTCCTCTTCTTAGTGATATTTTAAATGGCAAAAAAGTTTTGAGATATTTTAATTTTATTCTATTCCATTTAAAATGCTGCTATATCACTAATGTGATTGCATGACCTACTAGTAAGTCATCATTGCTTCCCAGTCCAAACACAAATTCAAGACCACAATTTGCAAAAATTTGTTTATTCTATTAATCTCCTCTAATCTGGAAAAGCTGTCCAGTTTTTTCTTGTCTTTCAGTTCCTTAACATTTTTGAAGAATGCACACCATTATTTTATATATAATGTTTTTTATGTTTCAAGTTTAGACTTTTTATATCTTGGACAAGAACCAGTGAGTATGATAGTGCATCCTCATGTTATCATTTCCGGAGAGAGGTGATGTTTTTAAAATACTTGTAATCACTACTAATTAAGGTGGCCACTTCCATATTTCTTTTACTTAATTTTTATATCAACATATAATTATGTAAGACTAAGTATTCTATACTCATCGAGCTTTCGCTCTGCTAGATTTAGAATTATTCTTTGAAAATACTTCCCAGACACAGTTAATACCATGGCAATTTCCAATGGCTGGTATATTCTTTTATTTTAAAAATCTCTATTTTTCTGAAAGGTTAAACTTTTATGGAGTAATTCCTGTTTCATATTTTTGTGCAAAACCAGTATTTTCATGGGAAATTTCTTAGGAAATGTATTGACTGGATAGTGAGAATCATAAACATCATTGACCATTTTTTTAACATTTTAATAATGACAGATTAATAGTTCAAGAAAATTATTGTTTTTACTCATTCAACCATTAAACAGACATTAATTGAACAGTTTTGCTTCCAAATTTAAAATCAAATTCAATTTTGAGAAGTACTTTGATATCTGTCTATCACATCAAGGATTTTATTTTCTAGAATAGAATATTAAAATAATTATTTCAGTGCCTTAAATTGTTGAAAGCTATTTGTCCTATCCAGCCACTAGATTCTTTTACATTTTAACTTTACAGCATTAAAGAGCATTCTAAAGTTTTTTGCAATCTTTCAAGATTGAAAAGGTCAGAGAAGTTAGGTACATGGTGGAGAATTGATGCTCTAGGAAAAAAAAAGTCAGTGCTTCATTGGTAATAATAATAGTAGTGTGACTTTATTTCATGTGAATTAAAAAATAGAATAAAATGACTTTATTTTGAATAGTTTTGCTATATCCTCAGTAATTATCATGGTTATTCTTACATGAGAATTAGAGATGGCTTATAATTTTATACTGAGTCATTTTTATTTACTTTTGAGTCCAGTAGAGTTTAATTAATTTATCTGAACACTGTGTGTTTTGGTGTTTTGTCTTGTTATTTGTTTTTGGCTTAACAGCTGTCCATCAGAATGGGTTGTCCATGAACCAGATGCTGATGGGCTTGTCACCAAACGTACTCCCTGGGCCCAAAGAAGGAGATTTGGCTGGTCATGACATGGGACATGAATCAAAAAGGATGCATATTGAGAAAGGTAATGCATGATTTTCTGATCTTGCTTTTCCTTCTCAACATATTGAACTACATTTGTCACAGCATGACTTTATTTCTACATTACATAAAATGATTCACTTAAGTTTTTAAAGTTTATAATATTAAGTAAAATTAAGCCTTTCCAACAAAAAGGAAGTCTGAATGTCCTCTACTTTTCTCCTGTAAAACAGATATAGATAATTTACCTCCCAGTAAAATAAGAAAAGGAAAATTGTTTACTTCAAATGATATCTTTGAAAGGCTACTATTTGGCTTGTTCAGTGCTGCTAGGTCCACATTCATTTTGCTTAATTTGATAAAAATTAAAAAATACAAAGAATTATTATAATTACCATTTGGATTATAGAATATCTAGCAGTTACAAGAGTCAGGGAATGAAAGTAAACTTTACTGACCAATGTACTAGTAGTTGTTTCAAAACTGTATGTAACAAATAACAAAGCCCAGTTGGAACAGATTTCCAAAATTTTCATATATTATTTCATACATACTAGCTGAACCTATTTTCTCAGAGAAAATTAGTATTTCATGCCTATTTCTTAGAATACATTTATGAAGAGATTGAATAATTATTTTATTGTGTTTGTGAAAATTCATTATAGCAGATGGAAATTAGTGTTTTTAGATGATATGTTTGAATTGCAAATATTGGAACTCTACCTCTTTTTCATACTACTTAATATTTTAAAATTTTATTAATGTAGACTAGGAATGGTGACTATCTTTTGATATCATCATAAAATAGTGTAGTAAAAATTGTTTCTGTAAAAATTTAATTACCAAATGCACCATTAATCTGTTTCTTTAGGAAAAGAAAATAATTAAAATTAGGCATTTAAGAAAATCATTGCATCAGCAATGATTGAAGAAAAGTACTTTTTTCCCCCTTGAAATACCATTCAAAAATAGTGAAACTGCACACCCATAAAACCGTTTCCATTTGACATGAAAATACCTCTGCTGAGACTTTCAGGGGGAAGAGTAAAGCATTCCTACAAATTAGATTATCTGCATTATGGCATATTAATGTAGAAGTGATAATCTCTTCTAGTTGCACATGTCAAAAATATAGACAATTCAGATCGAACAGTATTAAGGCAGCTTTTTATTTATTTTGAATTTTAGCATTATCGTCTATAGATTGATCATTCAATCAATCAATCAATCAATCAATCAGTCTGTCTCTCTGTCTATCTATATCTATCAACTTCTTCCTCTTCCTCCTTTTCCTCCTCCGCTTTCCTCTTCCTCTTCTTCTTCTTCATGTTGTTCTTTTAACTTTCCCGGAGAAACCTTCCCTTAAATGCCACAGTGGACTGACCTAGAGATCTAACGTCTGTTTTGCTTCTGTGTCTGCATAAAAGAAAACCTTTGTCTTGATATTTGGAAGTTAATTCTTTCTTGTTTTCCTTCCAATACTAAACAAAATTCTTTACAGTCACGTGTGTTTTATATTTGCTTGTACAGTCTATGAATGTGTACTAATATAGATTCAATTAGTAGAAGATTCTGAAACAATGATGGACTGTGAAAAACAGCTGTAAATATTCTATGTTTCAAGTCAACAAGAAGACAGTGAGTGGATTAAATAACCTATAGAAGGTACATATTTGTGAAACTGAAGATTATGACCATTTTATATCACCAGTGTACTTATCAAAGTTTCAAAAATTATTTTGAACTCAGAATAAGCAACCATATACCAACAGTTTTCCAATAATTTAAAGTCTATATTTATAAAGGAAAATGATTTCTTGTTGTATTCTATCTTGGAATGTGAAACTATCATTGAACTCATTTTCCAGTTTCAAGTGTAGATTTGTAATAGTGGAATTTTTAATCAATGTTGATTCTACTGTAATAAGTTTTTTGTTATATATTGCTGCTTTGCTTGCATGCACTTTTTTATCTACTTTTCAGCATAATGAATTTATAGTAAATATTCATAGACTTTCTAGATTGATAGACTCTACTAAATTAAAAATCATTTTCTTTCATTACTACATTTGTCATGTTCCTCATACTAGCCTTGCAGCTTTCCTACCACCCATCTATCTGTGTTAAAACAAGTGACTTCATTTACAGACATTTGTAGGGAAATTAATTATATGTTGGTGTCATTTTGGATTTGAACTTCTTATATGTAATTTTCTGCCTACCAAAATCATTCAAAAGTTAATAATTCTTAAGAAAACATGCATGTTAAAAATAGATAACAACATTAACTTGCATGCTAAGAATCACTGTTTTAAAACCCTAATTAGTAACTTTTAAACATTTTAAGACCTTAATATGCAAAAGTTATTGATTCAGCTCTGTTAGACAAAATATTTAAGTCATTATTAATGAGAGGACAGTGAATTTTCAGCATTAGAAATAAGAAAATACTAAAGACTGAAATTCACTTTGATTCTTTTTTTTCTAGGTTAAAACAAAACTCAGGGTTTTTAGTGTAAGGAATATTTATTAAAATGCATTCAAATTATAGATATGAAAATTTAGTTAGTGTATCAAGAATAGACATATAACATTGTTGCAATCACCCAGGTGTGAGGAGAAATGCTTTTACAATTATGAGCTTTGACTAAAAATAGTAGTTTGTTAAAGATGTGCTGAGGAAAATTGACATGGCTCATAGCTTAAAAAAACTTCATGTCTTCTCACTTTTCAATTATATTTAAGTTTTCTAGAGCTTTCTGGTTTAAAAATTTGCTTTTTTGGTATAAAACTTTACTGATCTTTTCTTATAGCCTAGTGGAAGAGATGTGAAAATATTATTAGCAACTTTAATATTTCGTTATGCTTATTTATTCCTCACACTTATGTGCTCATACAATTTTGCATTGTTTTGTCTTTCTCTTAAATTTCTGCTACTTTCAGCATGTTTTGTAGCATATTATTCTTACCTGCATGTACTTGTTTCAGATGTACATTTTATGGAATGTATTTAGAATTTAATTGACCTAATATTGAATACATGATATAGTTAAGCCTCTTTTATTAGCTTTTTCCAATTATTGAAAACTTAAACATTTATAACTAGGACTAAATAATGAATTCCTGATTTACACTGTTGTATTTCAGTCTTGGACAAAGCACACCAAAGTGATATAATCAATTAATGAATGTTTAACTGAGTGCCAGGTTTTTGAAAGAAACCATATAAAATACAAAAACTTTCTCTTTCTCTCCTTTAATTGCACATTATTTTCTTACTGTATGCCCATATTTCAAATTTTCCTTGTAGTGAAGCCTTTTCTTCCAATTGTTTTCAGGAGCAATACGAAGTTTCTTTCATTGGTGATTCCTGGTTTAGGGACCAAGATTTATTTAAGAATCGGGAAACACAGGCAATGGGCTTCAGGTCATAAGTCACTTCCCTTACATATTCTGCTAGGTGGGTGGTGCTCAACCAAGTGCTTAACTAGTGATTAAAATACACGTATAAAATTAGCTTTTCATTTTGGTACTTTGATTTTGGGGACTGAACACTAAAGCAATAAATTGCAAACTGGTCCAACTTAGATCCTATCATTAATACTTTTTTCTTAGAAATCAACCTTGTAGATCATTTTCCTACAAAACAGCTTTAATTTCAATGATTTCCTATAAAACACAGTCATTTATGTAATGACATCACTTTTCTCAAGTTTGTAGAAATGATTTTTTGAAATATGTTTATATTCATACTTTCCTCATTATTTAAAAATTTCATCTTCATTAAAACCAAAATTGAATTTGAAAAACTTTCAAATTCTACCAACAGTAATTAATTAAACAATTAGTAATAAATGTGTCATGCATTTGTCACAATACCGAACCTGCCATTATCTTATGTGACTCTAAATCTGCACAGTGAAAGCCCCTTTTCTTTAAAATTTTTGTGTGCTGATATGCTAACTCATAGCACCATGAATAAGTTTATGTTAAAATTCTGTAACATGCAACTTCTTCACTTTTATTCTTCAGATATAATTTCTCTTGCCATCTGAAAATCTTTTATGAAATAGTCTGCTAAATATCTATCCATGTGAGTGTACTCTTGAGTATCCGGTCTGTGAGTGAACACGTGTTGAATATTGTATTGATACGTTTCATGTTATTCAGAGAACTGGGCAACAGATTTCTCTCCTTCCCACAGCTCTTCCTTAAATTGATTTCATATTGTTCATGCTAAGCTATAAGTTTGATGAAACTTTCTTAAGACACTTGTTTTATTATTTTATGAAGTATAAATAGAGAAGCAAAACTATTATTATTTTATGAAGTATAAATAGAGAAGCAAAACTTGCGGTATAATTTAATCACAATTTGGAAAATCATTCCTATAAGAGTCTTACATACGTGTATTGATGAACAATTAGTTTAAAAAAAAGTTCCTTGATGTTTATTTTTCCCTAATGCACTTGCTGACTGTTCTTTAATGGAGACTTTCAAATTTCTCAAAAAATCTCTTCCCTTTCCAGATGAATTTTGCTTCTCTTCTCTGGTAATTTTGTGCCTCCTTAATCATAGTGCTAGTCCCAAATTTACCTGGGCAGAAGATGCTTCGTATGCTCACTATCTTTTTTGTCTTTATATACCTAGCAAGAGTCCACCAGTAGTGAGTACAATATTGTCAGAGTTCAATGAGATAATATTTGTCTGGAGCTCTTGACCCATATCAATATTCTATGGAAACCATTAGTACTATCAAATTAGTTAATGGGTTTGCACATGCTTGATTTATAAATGGGGAAATGTACATAATGTGAATCACTCAATTAGAATAATATCTGTTTACAGTTTATAACATCACAGTTCACTGTGATTTATGTTTGATCCTAAATAGGAGAGTTGAAACTATACTACTTCGATAATGTTTTGATTGCCCTTAATACAACTGCAATGTTCACAACTCAAAAGAAAAATTTACTTAGGTAACTATGTTAACTAAGCATTTTTTATCAATATTTCCAAAGTAATTGTCTGAATAAACTTTTATGATATTAGAAAAATGTCTTACTCTATTCAGTACCTCTAGTGGCCCTGAATTTAGTCAATAAATACATTGAAGAGAAAGAAATGTTTAGCTC
>PVHY01000199.1:162500-289695 GCA_004024945.1 Uropsilus gracilis
CAATTTATATAGAGGATGAAAGACTAGATATGTCCTGTGTAATATAGAAACTTGGAATCAAGAGGGGCATATTTTTATTGTGGTAATATTACTTCATAGCATATAGGTTTTAGGAATATAGCATTACACTTTGATATATATCTACATCTATCTCACATGTGATCACCACCAAAAGTCTGGTTTCCATTTTCTTCAGTACGACATGATCACTTTTACCCAGTTTGCATACCTCCCTTCCCTCTTCCCATCTGGACACCCCCACTGTATTCTTATAGCCTCAGCGTGGTTTTTGTCTTGTTTTGCTTTGCTTATTTTGCCTGCTTGTCTACCACATATGAAGGGAATCATGTGGTATTTCTTTTTCGCCACTGGATTTATTTCACTTAGCATAATCCTCTGAAGGTCCATAAGGTAGAATTTTTTGGAGGTGAATAATGCTGCTTTCTCGCAATTAGTATTCTTTCCCTTTATTGGATCTGAAAAAAATCCAAATCAAAGCAGGTGAGCAATTTAAGGGTAATGTATTTTCTTACCTGAAAGATTTAAATTATGTACTCTTTGCATCAATATTTGGCACAGAGTTATCTGCTTAAGAATGATAGTTACCTTGGTCTACTAAGAAAGAAACCAAAAAGCATATGTTTCTTTTTACACCTAGAAATAGATGGGTTATAGAAGTTTTTGTATTTTTCCTGATTTGCAGTACTTTGTGAAGGTTTTCATTTGTTGTTTGTGTTGTTTTTGATGAAAACGATTAGTCTTCCAAGTATTCTGGTGTGTTAGTTGTTATTATCTAAACTAAGATTCAAAGAAATAATATTGGTTTATAAATCTATGAAAGACTCTTTAAGAGATGCATGGTGATTCCAAGTGTATCCTCCAATATTACTTGAGGAAAAAAATACAATACAATTAAATTTTATTTTTGTTGCTGTTTAGTTTCTAATGGTATACCTAAATCCTTAAGGTTTCTGTATGAACATAGAATGTTCATGCTGTGTTCCAGCCTAAATGAAATGTTCAAGTGTCAGCAACTGAGAAAGAGGAGAGAAATCTATTCTAATCCTATTGGAGACAGTCTCTCATTGTTCATTTCTTCAAGGACCTCTCATATCATGTCATCTATTTCATTCTGCTACAATGCATGTTATTTTAAGATACTTCATAGGCATGTGATAATTGTTGATAGAGATAACTCAATTTTTAATATTCTCAGAATATTATCCACTTGTCCAAATTGAATACCCAAAACTCTAGGTTACCTTATTTGAGATAGATTTACTATGCAGTTTCTTTCTATATTATAGCATGTAAACTTTAATGTAGGAGATTAACTTAGAGTCTATATTCTCTTTTTGCAGAAATATTTGCCTTTTTACAACATTCACGTATGAAACACTCATGAATTGAATGCTTTCAATATTGCAGTATTCATACCTATCATCAGAGATAAAATAAATCTGCTGTCACTGGTTTACACTTAAGGGAAATATTTATTTTTCAGGGGAGAAATTTAAGAGGGTAGTTCAGAATAATGACAATGACAGTATCATTATTCGGCAAAAAAACTATGAATACATGGTTCTTTCATTTAGTTCTATCTGTACAATCAAATGAAGAAATGTACAGCATGTATGACACTAGATGAAATGATTAAAGACAGGCTATATTTTCCCGTTGCTATATAACTTCTCTAAATTATATATTTTTATAGTTACATACAACTTTGCAATTTTAGAATGCAGACAAAACAAGTAGGAAGTTATCTACCAGTGATTTTCCTTCAAGACCTAGAGTTTTAAAGGAATCTTAAACATTTCAAATCCATAACACACTTAGTAACTCATACTCAGTAGCTTTTTAGAATTAACATAACTAAAATCAATCAGAAAGAAAATTACAGGGTATTTTTATATAACAAAAAAGTCATTATTGGTATTATCTATAAACGTACCTACAATCCTAAAAATTTTATGTTTTTATATTATATTTTTTATTTAATCATAGTAGAGCTCTGTTTATTGTTTAATTCCTAGATACTATAACTAAAAATCTAAAGTGAGACACTAATAAACCAGTATATTGAAAATATAATCTGTAGAATAGAATATCTATATAATATAAAATTAAGGTAAGTTTCTTGTAAAGAAAACATCAATTTATGGTGTATTCTTTAACTGATCTTTTATGACATTCACCTTTTAATTGAAAGTATTGCATAGTTTTTTACATAATCATATTAAAGTCATGTCAGCTTTTAAAAATCATGCTCATTAAGAGAAATAAAGTCAGGAGTAAAAGAAAATTTAAGAGGTAGTGTAGAATTCATGATTATTCATTCAAATAATAAAAATATAATTACATAGTGATCTATACTACCACTTAGGCAGCCATCTTTTTTTGCATAAAATGGTTCGACTACTAAATTCATTGTAGTCAATTGTAAAACATTCCAAAGTAAAATTTCACAGAACCATTAGATATCAGTCTTTAAGAAAAAGTTATTCATACATTTTATTATTCACAAATATTTGCAAGCCATTTTGCAATCACAATTTGTGAAAATATGTCTAAGGAACAGAATAATATATGACTACAGATTATTGTTTGTCACCTTATTAAAAATGCTGTGAAATATAATTTATATTTAACAGAATTTAAAAGAATAAATAGGCATGTCTTATATATAGTATCTATATTAATAGGATATTTGCATGTAATACAATGTTTATAGGTTCAAAATCCATCTATAATACATCCACATTTTATGTTTGTAGTCATTTCTTTAAATAATGACAAAAAATTTCTCTCAATTTTAGGTCATGGAATATTCTAGAAGTTCATCAGTGAGTTTGCTAAATATAATATTTTTATGGTAGACCAAACATCCTAGTATGTAAAATGAGTAACATAAATTTAAGTAAAACAAAGCCTGCAAGTTGCTGCATGAGATTTCAAAATGATTTTTATTATAGCATAAGAATTATGATGTTATACAGAATGAAAGCACCATAAAAATCTGGATTTTTTGATATGTAGTATCAGTTCCATTTATTAATGATAGTTATGGTGATATATGCTTCTATGATAACCCACATATAATATCTGTCCCAAGAATGACATGACCAAAGGCATTTGTAATTATATTTACTTCTGAAAGATTATGGTTTATAGTTAAAACAAAAGAGGCATCCTGTCATTTTCTAAACCCGTTAAATGTGACAGAACCTATTTTTCTGCCAACTTGTGAGGACCCAGCATAGAGCAAATTTGCTGTGGTCAGCTAAGTGTAACCACTGAGCAGGAAAGTGAATTTAATAATGCATTATTGTTCTTCACTGAAGGTGAACTGTTACAGTGCCTTTGTTATAGCAGACTTTGACTCTGCTTAGGTTTCCAGATGCTGTGTTAATCCAGACTGATTAAAATCTCTAATGCATGATAAAATGTACCAGGTATACTTTTATATTAACATAAATGCATCCATTTTAGGGTCATAATACTGCATCTAATTAGAAATATTTTCCAATTATATTGCCTTATGAATTCATAATATAAATAAGTACTTAATAGACAATATAGAGTAAATGACTTAAAAGCAGAAATTCATAAAGCTTATCTGATACTGACACTGAATTATTTTGTTGATGTTGAAAAAACTTCTCTAATATTTTAGGTTGTAATTAAGAATAAGATCTTTTAACAACTTTTAATTTATTTTACATATTTTAAAGCAAAATAGAAAAGAGACTTCTTAAAATAAATTTAGTTCCTTCTTCATTATGTTTGTTAGTGCCCTTTCCTCGTTCTTGTTTCTTTAAAAACTGTCTCTAGTAAATACATGATTAACTCTAGAAATTTCATAAAATATCAAATCTTTTTGAGTTGGAAAATGTATGAGTTTGGTACAATTTTTCTTTATCTTTACCCTCATTTACTTCATCAAAAATAAAATATGTGTGGTGTAGTGTTTTAAGAAAGTTAGAAATGCAAGCTTTAGGATATAAACTATATGTGAAATTTGTGCAGATAGATTTTTTCAGAATAAATTCCTTTATCAGTAAATTCCTTTATCAATTAAGATTTTTAAAAAGCTTATGGAAATATTACAAGCTATAATCTTCTAAGAGCCAAGTACATTGTAGATTCATGGTTGATATTTAAGTAGTTAATTTGAAAGTTATTCCTTAGAGATACTACTTTTTTCTAGTGAGTCTTGAAGGAAATATTTCTTGTAATACATAACTTAAAGGGCACACACATAGCCCAATTTCTGGTGTCACTATTGAACTTTATGGTAAAGAGGCAAAGAAAAACTTTTTTTTTTTTTAATAATATCAGGAGCACCCACCAATGAATATCACTACGGGCCATAGAACATGCAAGTGCAAGAGATAGCATGAATTCAGGAGTGAACTAAAATAATGTAATGACAGCTAGAACCAGTGAGAATTGTTCCATAGAACAGTGAAATATAAAAACCTATTTTGATAGATAGATTTTTGTGGGTATGGTGGAACCATTAACTAGTTCAGCTATATCTACCCTTGAGATACATAGGTATGAAAAGCTTCAATCTTTCACTAAATTATAAAATAATCAATTCTGCACAATTTAAGAAAGAGAAATGAATTATAATGTGGTGGTAAACTAGGGATCTATTTATTGCTTAAAATAATTTAAATACTTTAATTACCTTGTCCACAATGTTAGTCCCTCTTTTCTAAGAACAGGGGATGTTGAACAAATTGGAATCATCAAATACATTTCACCTGTCTGTGAAATCTTAATTTAAAATAAAAACATAGGTCTTTGTAGCTAAGCTAGAAGTTGAATAATTGAAATTTCATTACTCTTAAAATCTTCAAAAATGTAGTAATGCTAGATCTTCTTAAATTTCCAAAAATCTCCTGAGAGTTGATGTAAGTACTCCCTGTGGAAATTCCTGGTAAAGTTTAAGTATTTTATATTGTTGAATTTATTAACACTTGAGACTCCACATTTTTCACAGAAATGAGATCTGTTTGCATACTTTCACATCAACATGTATGTTTCCTAGCTAATATATAGCATTCTGTGCGTGCATGTTTTTGCCCTTTGTTTTACAATATATGTCTTCTGCATTACTTTTTCCTCAGCAGTATTGTTTTAGACTTGTACTTGTTGTTGAAGTCAAGCTCAATATTTTTGTTTCCATCGTATTTTGGATAAACTACATTTATTTTTTTAAAAGTAGTATTTGAGAAAACCACCACATGATCCCAGCCCGTGGGCAGCCATCTTTAAGGGTCCAACTTCTTTTGCTAAACCTTCAAGAACCCATTTCTATCTGTAACAATCTGTAGGGGTTGGAGTCTGGTGTTATGGTTTTTTGAAATTATATCATTCTTATTTAATAACATCAGTGGACTAAAGTCTACCATAATGAGGAATAAATTAACTTTATGCTTTTCAAACTAAATTGCAATGTTCTTTAATCACTTAAATGGTAAATATATTTTAGATATATTTACTATATTTAGATATATTTACTAGATTTATATTACTAACCTACTAAGAAATTAATATGATTCTGCATCAAAGGAGTGTTAGTGTAGCATTTTATAAAAATAGCCAATGAGAATTTTAATCTGGGACAGATATGATGATTCAAATTGATTTTTTGTATTGCCGTGAAATATGGGCAGTGGTCTAAAGTTGATAAAAAGCAAATTGTTATGTAATCATTAAAGAGCTTAGGTAAGAAACAGTCATAAATACTAGGTATTAGTAATTAGATAAAAATGTGTATCTTGTGGTGGCACTAGATAGAATTGTTCATAGATTTGTTAATGGAGAGAATGAAAGAGAAGTTATGGTGTTATTTACATTGAAGTATGAACAATATGAAGTTCCATCATGGTAATAATTTTCAACCCATAAAACAATCTAGTGTCCACACAGACAGAATATACAAAGTGTGTGTTGTGTGAATGCTAAAGATTGATTTAAAAGATAACATTTGTCACATCATTTATTATAAAGGTAAGATGGGTATATTCACAAACACTTGGCAGAATATGTAATCAAGCACAGCAAAAATGCAAGTAATTTATGAAAAATGTTTTCCTTTCTCCATTATATCTTTTTTTTTTTCTAGAGCATACTACCTCCATATCTGTAGGCTGCCAGATATTTGTATTATACTCTTGAGTGTTGAGAAAAGAGAATGCTTCAATAAATTTCAATAGAAGAATGGGTAATATGTTTATCATAGCATTCCAGAAACTAGTAGTTTAACCAAAGGAGCTCTACCTGAATCTTTAGAAATAAGCTTGCACTTTGAAAAAGATTTTTCCTTTTAAAACTATTTGAAAGCAACAGTAGATAGATAGCTAGTAGATAGGGAGATAGATAGATAGATAGATAGATAGATAGATAGATAGATAGATAGATAGATAGATAGATAGATAGATAGATAGATAGATAGATAGATAGATAGATGGATAGATGTGTTTACTATCTTGACACTTCTCAATACATTTATTATTTTTAAAAAATTCTTCCAATAAGATTCTACTGTACTATTTTCATTTTTCAAGGGATGATAAATCTAGTAAGATCTATATTTGTTAAAATTTTACTAGAATAAAGTTTATGAGAATTAAATTAGTGCATTCTTTTGAATCATTTACTCTTGATATGAGAATAAATTCTCTTTCAAGTAATGCAAATATACAAAGAATAGAAACTAGAAAGCCTATGTTTAAACATGCTTAACCCCAGTTGGTGAAATTTTTCATTTCCTATTTCCCATAGAAACTATCCAACAAACTAGAATGTTTATAATCAAATGCCTGCTTTCCCTAGTTTAGTTCATGTGAAAGACATTTTTATAAATTCTTGAAGTTACATATTGAATCTTCAGAATTTTCACCCAAGTATTTTCATTTGCTATGAAATTTTAATAAGTATTATATATTAATACAATTTTGGCAAATTATGAAATTACTCAGAACTAAGACTAGTATCTTTTCTATAAAACACTGCAGTAAATAGGGTAAGAACAAGTTAGCAATACAATTCTTAACTACAAATGTTTTTGTGAAAAGTACACTCAACATCAGAGTGCTGATGGGAGAATTTTCTGCCTTATTTTTAAACTTTGTAATCCACAGAATCTGTGAAGGAATTTTCTGTCTCTGCAAAATAAGACAAATGACTTTCTATATGTAACTTAACATCTTTCTCATGATCAAAATTTGATAGTCAGGCTCACTCCTTTTAATGATAAATAAGAAAAGTACCAATTTTAATAGAAATATTACTGATACATTTGGCTATTTGTAATCATTCCACAAATGACTTGAGAGTTCTAATTTTGTGAAGAAAATTCACATGATCATGCTATTATTAGTTTGTATTTTCTAGGGATATAATCACCATCTGCAAACTTCTTTAAGGTGTGTTAGTGAAATCATATCAAAAAAAGGGGAGAAGCCTCCAGCTAATAAGCCACAGGAAAAAAAAAGCAGCATTTTTAAAATGTGGCTTCTACCACACAACTTCTTACCAGATTCATATCACCTACTCATACAGCAGCAGTTGCTAAAGGCAAAAAGCAGTTTAAACAACAGGGTTTTATTTACAAGGAAAATTAACCAGGAAAATGAAAACTCCTTAATGCCACAAGTGGCTAGTTATTTCACCCCAATATTTTACCCCAATTACTGTTTAGTCTGAAAGTTCCAAACACATGTCCAAGATGATGCCCCTTTTCTGAAGCAGGCACTCTGAAGAGTCCAATCTCTCTCCAGCATCTTCTCTTTGCTTCTTCTCTCTCTAGTGTTCTGAGCTGCTCCACCTCTCCAAGGCTCTAAAAACTTTTGCAACAAATGCCGATGCAAAAATCAGTTTTCCAAATCCCTGGCTATCTCCAGGTGTCAGTCATGCCATCTTGTTGCAGTGCCACATTATTTCTTTAACAGCCCTGCTTTCGGCAGCATATAGCCAAATTCAAAAGGCCTGCCCTCACCAGCCCCTGGTCACTCCTGGCCTGCCATTTTGGCATCTGACTCCACAATGGCTATTTCTCGGCCACTCTTCCACCATGGCTCCTTACCACCATCAGCTCACTCTTCCAGGGGACTTCCCCTGACCAGCTCACATGGGCCTGTTCTAGGGGTCAGCCAATCTCTTCTCCTCTCTATCTCTGGCTCCTCTTTTTTTTTTTTTTTTTTTGAGTTCTTTGGTGCTTCTCACCTCTTCTCACTGGTCTTTCTCTCAGACCCCACCCGCCAGGACAGTATGATATCGAATTCTATTTTCATCTGCATCACTACCCATGATTAGGCCAAATTTTAATTTGTATTTTGCATCACTTTGTTCTCACTGCTATAGACTAGATATTGAAGTATTGGTAATGGTAATCTTGGAATTCCAAATATCACTTTTTTTAACTTCACAAATATTAAATTGCATAAAATATTTTGTAGTTGAGGATAATACCGTCACATCACAAAGGGATGCTCTTTACCTGAGTTAAGAAGTCAACACTTTTTCCGAGTCACTCTTAGCTTATTTTCTTTTACATGAAAAGAACATTATCTATATTGTTTCTTGGTAAATTATTTGTAATAAACAGCATTATTTTTATTGTAAAACTTTTTTATCTTTACCATAGACAGGAATAAAACGAAAGGCACAATTTGAGTTTAGTTGTTCCAGTTAGTGATAAATTTAAACTTTTTAATATAAACCATTAAAACTATGTTCTAACCTTTTCATGATATTATAGGACAAAGGAATCTTCAGTTTTTATTATATAAAGTATGACTTCATATTCTATCATACTTTATCTTGTTCAGACATTTTCTTTGACTTTAACCTAAAATTTAGCATAACTTTCATATTTCATTTCAAAATCTAGATACTGTTTCTTCCTTTCTTTTTCCTTTCATATAGCTGCAATCCCTGACTTTGGAGAATATAAAACTATTGTTTATTCTTCAGAGTTTAAAAGAACTGTTAATGATATTTTGTTTAATCTTAGAAGTAGAGCTTTAATATAATACAAGATGTTTTCATTACTTATGTAGATATTAGTAAGAAATAAATATTGCTCAGGAATTTCAAGTTCTCACTAAAGTAAACATAGTTATAATATGAAAGATAATTAGATCTTATATACAAGTAACTGCCTTTAAGACTGTTACTCTCACTGCTATTAATGTTTATATTTTGCCTTCAATGCATATGTTCTATATCTGGTATACATTTAGTCTATCTACAAAGTAAACAATAACACAAATGTAAATCCACATCAAATAGTTGCCTTGTATTGAGAGAACATTTCAGAGAAATTTTTTATCAGTTCATTTTTCCCTGTCAGATGTTACAATTTTTCACAACCTCTCATATTGCACAGAAAATCAGGTCTACTAATACTGTCTTCTTGTAACTAAGCTGTGAAGAAGTCAAAATTTCATTTTGTAAAGGCAGTTATCATGAAGAGTGCCGCAGGCCTGGGTTATTGGTCCTTATTTAACAGACCTGAAGATAAGATGTCTAATTTCCTGACCAAGAGTCTAGTGTGTTTATGTGAATTTCTCCCTTTCTGTGACACTTCGGCTGGAGTGGGGGAAAAGAAAGAAGGGTTCTTTTTGAAATGCCAGTAAAAAATTATTATGGGCAGATGCTTTCATTCAGTACTCTTTTATTTATTCTGGAGACCAAAACTTAAAAAAAACAAAAACAAAAACAAAAAAAAAGCATGCCTATGTGGGGGAGCACCAGACCAAGTAAGTACAGGCCAGGAGGCTTTCATAGTACTAAAATGGAGAGACACATACATCTTTCATTAAATGATGAAAATGTTGGAAAGATACTTAAATAATTGAAATGGGTTTATTATTTCAGTCATATATGTTATATAAAATCATAATACCATTACTTATCAGAAGGGAAGGGGAAAAGAAGTTTGAATTGATAAACCAGAAAAAAAAATGGTATGGTGAGGAATAAACTTGGGGTTTTATTGATCAGTACTCTATACTGTACTGTCTGATCTGTACTCTATACACATGATTTTCAATAACAAACACCTAAAATTTAGATATTGTTATAATGCAATGTGACTTCAATTAAAACCCAGTTAGTAAAATGGCATGTTAGCATCAATAAGAGCTTGAATACTAGTGATCAGGGGTATTTATAATGATTTGAATGTCATAGTGTTTAAACCTAAATTAAAGCACTGAGGTAAAGTAATCCAATAAATAATGAACAAGCTTGGAGTTTTCACCTAACAGATTTAAATATCACTGTTATTTCTTATCCTGTTCTTATGGGGACTTTTAGATTTAAATAAATGAAAATTTATATACATATACATGCTATTTTTTTAAGTTCCTTCAATGTTGATCTTATTAAAGGATGATGAAGAACGTAGAAGAACATTTTCTCTAAATTACATTAATGACATTTTCATTAAATTTTTGTAATGGAAAATTTAGGAAAAACTTATAAAATAATGTATGAAGAATTTTTCTATGCTTCAGCTCCCTAGTCATTAAAATAAAGGTTATTGGTATAATCCCTGTGCTTTCAGATGATTTTAGATATTTATGACCAATTGTTTTAAAATACCGGTTTAACCATAACATAGACATAGGTAATCCCCAAATATGTTGTTTCCAACGAGTCAATGCTATTTCCCAGTATTTCTAGGATTTACATGGCATTATTTTTTCTAAATGCTGCTTATCTCATATGTAAGAACATATATTATTTGGAATTAAGCATACCCCATGTGTATTTGTTGACTTGAAAATGTATTCATGTGTATCTTAAAACAGTCACAACTGTATACAAATTATTTTAAGATACTAAAGATAATGCAAACAGGGAGACATAATTAAGATTGGTTAGTGAATAATTGATATAAAATATTTTTTACTCTCATGATTCACTGAATAATTGAAAGGTAGAAGTCAAATGTATATTTACTGAATGCCTGCCATAAATCAGGAATCTTTAAGCTTGTGGACACATTAGATTTTCCCTTCTCCATAGAGCTCTCCTCAATATTTCATCCTTTCATGAACAATATAAACTGTGAGGGATATATTTATTAGTGTTCATTTTCCAATTACTTTCAGATTGATGGTGGAAAAGACTCTCTAGTTTTCTGTTGGTTTAACAGTATGGTTTGTAAATGGTAAATATTAAAAAAAAGGGGGGGTGTGATTATCTGGAAAAAATAGACTGATTTATAAATTTCATAATCATTTCAATTTACCTGTTATATTTTATTTTATTTTATTTTATTTTTCCACAATACCATCCCTTATAGTCCATTTGTCCTTTTCTTCCTCTCCCTTTTTCAGCCTTTAAGCTCCTGCAGTGCTTATTAGTGTTGACATTTTCAGTTCTTGAGGTAATTTCAGATCATAAACCATTAAAGTTGCATGAGTTTTCATTCCCCCCCCAAAAGTTTAATAAAGTTCCTTGTTCTCTGCATCATCCTGCAGCACTTGTTCTTGGGGTCTTTTTAATATGTACCATTATCATGAATGTGAGATGGTATTTCAATTGTGATTTAGCCTCATCTCTCTTATTGGAAGCACTGATGTAACTTTATATATATATATATATATATATATAAAGAAAGAGAGACAGATAGATAGATAGATAGATAGATAGATAGATAGATAGATAGATAGATAGATAGATAGATAGATAGATAGATAGATAGATAGATAGATAGATAGATAGATAGATAGATGCTTCTGATATTATCCTTTTGGAAATTGTTCATATCTGCTGTATGTATATTAATTTTATTATTTAATTTTTTATTGTTGATTTATATACATTTTTATAATCTTGTAACTTTACCTCTTTTTTGTTATATATTGTTTTACTATCCCCTATCCCCTCCTACTTGGTAAGTTGTCTTTTTATTTTTCTATTTTCTTTTGCTGTGTAAAAGTTTTTTTTGATTTAAGTAATCAATATTTTTTTAATTTTCCTTGACATAAGTGTCAAGTATCTAAAACCATATTTATCATTGATGAACTAGAACATATAACTGAATTTTCCTTCTATTCTTATTCTTCTATTTTATTATTACAAATATTTCACCTAAAACTTCAATCTATTTGGAATTCACTTTTGTATATGGAGGATGAGGGTAGAGACTGAATCCAACTGATTATTCTGGGTGTGGTTTTCTAATTTTTCATTTTTTTAAAGAGACTCTTCAGTCTCCCATGGTATGATATTGGCTGTTCTATCATAGATTGAATGCTAATGTGTATGTGAACTTATTTCTGGGCTTTCAGCTGATCCAAGTACCTATTTTTATACTAATATCATATTATTCTTATTACCATTGCTTTATAGAGAGTTTAAGTCAGATGTCATAACTCTATTTCTCTCCTTTTTACCCCCCCCCTTAGGATTGCTTTTGCATTTCAATCTTCTATGATTTAATAAAAATTTCTGTATATTTTGCTAAATTTCTTTGAAAATTATTCTTGGTATATTGTAAAAATTAATGTTTGCATCAGGGTAGTCATTTTGTTCATATTGACTTTTCCCTTTGATAAGCATGAGGAATCCTTTCACCTCTTTATGTTACTAAATCCACTAATAATGTTCCCCAATACCATTTTTTTCTAATACTGCTTCCAAAATTAAAGCATTTAACAGAAAGTAGAAATGTTTGTCTTTCTAAAACTCTCTTATGAAGGTAGGTTTAATGGAGCTATTCTAAAAATACAATATATATAAAAGACCTTTAATATTTTTACCAGCTAAATTTCAAAAATGATAAACCTAAAGGCTTAGCAATTGTAATGTTTTACAAAGACTTTTTATATTTGGTCATCATAGAGCATATAGAAAGTAATTCACTAATATAATTAGCTTATTTTCTTTATTTTGAATGAAAGAGAATGAAAAATTTAATAGAATTTATGATGTGCAATAAACAAGATGAATTTTGATTTACATCAAGGTGGTTCTTCCTAAAAATAAATATATAAAATATATTTTACATTCATTTTAAGAATAAGGACTGAAAACTCAAAATGATAAAATAAGCATTAAAAAAAGGTCTTTGACTTATGAACTTGTAATTTCCATTTTACTTGTTTGATCTGAGTATACCTCTGAGGATAAATAAAAATACTACTGGCAACACCAACAAAATTACTAAAACCATTAAAAATTTAACTCATGTTTTCCTGTTACATTATTTTTGCATGTAAGTTTTGGGGCCTGATTTTGCTTATCTATTCCTTTCTCTGCATGCAATATTTCAAGAATTAGGAGTTTGAGGGCCATTTCTGAGTTCATTTTTTTGGAAAGTCATTCATGATCCCATCACCAACTTAAATTTTTAAACAGGTTTTTATGTTGTTCATTTATGAGAGTATAGCATTTCAGAATTAATTCTAGTCTTAATCCATAGTTTTATAACTCATAGTAATTTATCACTTGAAGTTCTTCATCCCCATATATATGTTAATGCAAGGACTAGCGTTTTTCTTTGTGTACAAAATAACTCCTTCCCTAGACCTATACATTTATGGGAATGTATAGGCACACAATATTGGAAATTCAGTTAGGATATGAAAGAGTTTGAATAAGCTAAACAGTTGATATTTAGATACACGCATAATAAAAATAACATTTGGTAAGTCTTAAAGTTCAAAGATAACTTTTTTTTTGTTCAACTTACCAATTTTTGAAAGGTAGAGAAGTACTCTCAAAGAATTACCTACGTATTCATATAGAGAACATAACTGTTATCTAATATGTGTAAGATGATATTATTCGTAAAATTTAGCTAAGATTATCTTATTGTTTTTATAATGTATTTTTCTAACACACTCTTCAGACAAAACAAATGAATGACAAACCCTAGAAATCTGACTGTCAAACTGAGGCTACCATGTGGGAGAGAGAAGGTAGAGAGCAAGGGAGAGGGAAGGCACACTGGGTCCTGGGGATGAAGTTAGGGGCCTGGGCAGGGGGCATGCTGTGCTCACATAAGCCTGAAGAGGGAAGATCCTGTACTTGCAAGTCATATACAATGTTGCAAATCATTATTACCTTAGATTAAAAAATACTAAAATAAAATATATAATACAAAGAGATTTATTACTGGGTAGCTAAACAAATAATATTAATTTTATCTTAGTGTTGTAAGGAATGCAGATCCGAAGAACTTTGCTTTCAATGACTGTGAAAGTATCATTGAAACTTTTGTTGCTTCATTTTTCCCTTGGTTGATTTTTTTTGTATTCATCTATTCTAGTATCCTTTTAGATAAAATATCAGTTAAAATATGATAAAGAACAAACATGATGGATATACTGTATTTAACTACTACCTAAGTAACTGTATACTTTCTATATAAAAATGATTTATATAAGAAACTCTGTTCTTTGACTATTTGTGCATTAAAACTTATTGCGTTACTCTTTTTTTACCTAATAGTCATTTTGATAAAATACAGGATCCAAAATTTTGCTTGCTAAAGTATTTGGTTTCTACACTATCATTTACTTTGGGTCTTATTTTTTTAAAAAAATGTAAAATTTTACAAGAAAATTTTGAGACTTCATCATCAAATTAATGTGTTTAAGGAATAGTAATTGGGAATTTGCAATGAAAACAAATGACAATATGCAGATGAAGCTAGATTATACCATCGAAAAAATAACAAAGTTTTCTGAAGTTTTCAGTAAATATTTTCTGAAGTTAGTGTTCAGCAGCATGATCTGGGAGAAGAAGTACAGCCATGGGAACAGTTGGATGTGACTCTAACACCCAATAAAAGCAGCTATACATAGTATCAGAGATCAATAGAAATATCCAAATCAAAATTTTGTTTAAATAACTTCATATAATATAACAATACAATTTTTATGGTTATATGATTGTATGGTTATATGATTCTAAAATTCCTCACCATTTAATTTCGTAGTCCCAATTTTATTTGTGGTAAGCTTATACTTTCCTATTATCAGTTATTTATTATAATGAAAGATCTCTTCTTAATTACATGGTTAACAATTAATAGAATTCACGAGGTGTAAGAATATATGAAAATGTGCATGCTGACTGTGATGACACTAATTTGACTATTTTTTAATGTTATTAATAGCTACTGTGTGTAGAACATTTAGTTTGAGACACTCATTGCTTTGCACATCATCTCTAGTGCTCACAGTGACTTGAAGGTGGATGTTTTTATCCATCCTTAATTTACAGCTGTGGCTCTTGGGGGGTTAAATGACTTGCTCAGGTTGATACAACTATCCTGCAGGGAAACTGGAATTAAATTTGGGTATTTTTTTTTAAAGCATGCCTTGTCCTAAAGTAACCCTATGTTGATGAAATTAACATAAGTAACTGAATATATTGATTTGAATTCTAAATCACGATCATATTATTTGAATCTATTCATTTTCTTTTCTTATACTTAAAAAATTCCTAGTAAAATCATAGGATCATTCTAAACAATTCTTTCATGTTTGGCATGTCTGAATGAACTCCATATCAGAGCTGATCTTTGGAAAACACACCAGCATATTTCTGTTTCTCTGTGCTTCATTACCTTGAAAGTATACATTGAAAATGTTAGCTTATTCTTTCAGATAAAAATTTTTAGCAGTTGTATAATTTATAATGCTTAAATTCACAAAGAATTAATGGTGAATTATATCTGCATTTTTATACTTGAATCATTCTTTCCATAAAATTGATATGTACCACCTTGAGTTATTTGGCTATATATATAAGAGCTAAGGAATTCCTTATAAAATTATTAACAAATTTACCAAAAACCGCTCAAAGATCTTTACATTTTTTATTAATAACTTCCATTTTTGTCATTTGTTTTCATTTTTACTATCTTCTTCATCCAGAAAAATAAGTAAAGTTAATGTCGCTTTTGAAATGGAAAAATTGTTTCAAATCATTGGCAAAGCTTAATGACTTCTGACTGTTGAGATATGTTAATTTAAGCCAGACCAAATGTTCCTCAGCTGCAAATATTTGGTGTTGTTCACTGGGAACTGGCAAGATTTATGAGGGCCCAGTGGCAAAGACTCTGTGCTCACATGCCTCTCATTGTAATTGTTTCCCGTATTTGATGATGAAGGACTGTTAGGGAAGAAAATACCAACTTTTCAGGGACTGGTCACTTAGACTCAAATAATATGCGGTTTCATTTCAATTTACGGTGAGATCCTGATGTCATATAACTTACCAAAACCTTTCCATTTTTCTGTACCAATCTGAGAAGAATTCATCTGTGATATATTTGAAGTGCTCTAAACCAAAGGGGAAAAAAGGAAATGATGTAGTTCAAGTAATTTGTAACTATATTTAATGACAAGTTAAAATGTTGCTTCATCAGTTATGTGTAATTCAGATATATACACTTAGATTGCTAATAACATTTAACCTCTTTCTATAAGTTATTTGAGTGATGCATTCAATACTAACCAAAATTTTTTTAATCTTTTTAATCTTCTATATATATTAATCTATAGTAAATGGGTTTCGTAAGCATAATGAAAGTATCTCACATTCTCAGAAAAAGCAATAATATTAAATATGCATGCATATTCATTTACAATTGCTAAATAATCATGCTGCTTAGGCATAGGAATGAAGAAGAGTGTTTTTAATATCTCATGAAGCTATCTCTCAGACATTAATAACAGATCTAATTTCAGATCAACATAGGAGTCAAAGTTTAAATTTTGCAGGGAAGAATTTAGCCTTAGGCAGATTCTAAACTGAAAAATAATACTTAGCCCCCAGACGACTTTACTGAGGAGCTGGGATTTTGATTCAAAAAGTCTTAAATATCTGACAAGAATTGCCGACAAGTAATTTTGTCGTGTTAGTAATAGCCATTCTATTCTGACATAATAGTAAATTTTTATTGTAAGTATTCTTTGAAATAGTAGCTAAACATATTTACTTGATCATGGTATTACAAAACTTCTTTCGAAACAATCATATTTAAAATGCCATTACAGCCTAACTTGTATCTACAGCATGTTGGATAGCAGACACTAGTTGAAGTTCACATGTACTAACTTGCTTAGTCTTGACATGACTTTTGAAGGCAGGTAATATCATGTTTCCCATTTTACAGATAAAGAACCAGAAATGCAGAGCATCTGGAGTCTTTGTGATCTTAACTTAAACTTGCTATCAGTTTTCAACTTATGTTGTCTCATGAAATATATCAACAGTTATTTTAATCCATTATAATATTCTTCTACAATTGCTAGGGATAACAGAAAGGCATGGTGGGCAAAATATGTAGTGCTTAAAAAAGAGTGAGTAAATTTGCATTTTTCTTACATTCTACAATGTAGTATTCCAAGACTAGCTATGTGCTGTTAAAAGGGTCAGCCTCTGCATTATTCCATATTGAACTCCTTAATTATGTATCTCTGTATAGTAAAAGGAAAAGTGCTGACAGAATGCAGAAGAAAAATCTAAATTTTTTTCTTGCAATAAATGTGACACAGATTGTATAAAGCAATATTTTTGCCCTTGAAATGTTTAGAAGTATTGACATTCTGTCCACTAAATTGTCAGCTTGTCTTTAAGGCTAGAGCTTCTAAGTTCTTAGCATTTAACAGACTGACATTGATCTCTTGGTTCTTCAAACTGTACCACCAGCAAGCTGGACTTGATTTTGAATACAGCATTTTAAAATGTTACTTTGATCATAATATCTTGTAATTTCCATTTATTATGCTAGGGTTTTTGCATTGAATTTCCAGCCTTCAAAAAAATATACTATCAATCTCAAAGTTTTCAATAACTTTAATGTTAGTATAAATCTTAAATTTTTTGATAACCACAATGTTAGAAAATGTGTTGAGTCAATTGAATGGATAATATAACACAGGTCCAAAAGCAAGAGAAAGTTAATTCATTGATTGCAATCTAACATACTGCAGAGCCCATTTGAATAAGGATGGTCACACTGCTTCTTATCATTTTGTTTTGAGTAGTTAGGTATTGTTACTGTCTTCAATAACTTTGCCAGGTATAGAGAAATTATTTCCAAGAAAAAAAAATAGGCAGACTTTCTTCTGTCACTTTTTAAGTTAGTATGTCAGTGAGAAAATCAATTTATAACATTAAGATAATATTTATTAATTCTTGACAATGACTGGACTTTCTAGATAATGTTTTTATTGTTCCATTAGTTGGATAAAGAATCACAGCAAGAAATGGCAGTGGGATTTTTTTTTTTTTTTTAAGATTTCTTTGACTCTCTCCACCCACAGGCTCTGAGCAAGGCAGTAAATAGTCCATTTTTGTTAATGAAGCTTCCCTCATACAGCTGGGATTGTTTAATATTTTACGAGTGTTACTTTGTTTTGCTCTCAACGATCTCAGGCAGTTAAGGATTTATGAATCGTGTTTTTCTCAGCCCATCTGCGGTTTCCTATCTTCCCTGGCCTTGAGAATATGTTTAAATTTATTAAAGCGAAGCAAAGGCTCATTATTTCAAAGGAGAGCCAAAGTGACACAGTGAATTGGTTATTAATGGAAAGGCACTGCCATAGGGCGATTGAAATTTAATGATATCCTACAAGAAAAAAATGAGGGTGTCACTTTCCAAAAAGTCATGCTAAATGCCAGCCTTTTTAAGGTCCTGCCGCTAATTTTATGCCTGCGCACAGTAATGTTTTCAAAAGCGTTTAGGAAACACGGACCAGTGACTGTACTGATTATCCTTTTCACCTTCGCGCCTGTTCCAAATGGGTTTGTGCAGTGAGCGATTTAATCTCTAAATATAGGGAACGTTAAAAAAAATAACATTGCTGTTTTTCACAAGCTAAGGGCCTTTTGCAATCCTCTAGAGATGGACTTGCAAATATGCTATCTCCATATGCTCTCAGTAAGCTCTCAAACTGGCGGATCACCAAAAAAGAATAAAAAAAAAAAATCAATCCCTTGATTTTTATTTCTGTCATTCAAAAGATGTTTTAATGTCATAGTCTATAAACTATATTTATTAATATTCAGATAACATTCCACTTGAGTTACAAAATGGGACTTGGAGTAATTTTAAGCTTTCCTTTTTTAACTTCCACTCCTTATTGAATTACTGTGTTGAAGCACCAAAATACCACTTCTTTATCTCACCCCATTTAATGCAAACCAGAGACACCTATCTATTAGCAAGAACACTTTGTTGACATAGTGAACCAATCCTTTTAGAGTTACTGACTCAGTTATTTCCTGTATTTATTGAAGTACCTATAAATTATCTTTAAAGGTATTTCAAATTCCTTTAGAAAAAGTTGACATGATAATAAGAGCAGTTGTGTTTCAGAACATGAGGTTTATGCTGTCTTTCTAAAAGCATGCTTTCTCTTTTATAGCTTGTGTTTTATTTGAACTATTTTACCTGTATCATAATCGTGGTCTTAATATCTTATCTCTGTACTGCTTTAAGATAACTTATTGATGTTTAAAGAGGGTTGAGTAGACACATTTCAGAAAATGGCATAGTTTAGATTTCGATTTCTTGTTCACTTTGACTTAAGAATCAGCCTTTTAAGAAATACATTTATTACATAAAGCAAATACGAACATTTTTAATGTAGGAACAGCGATGGGCCCATTTTTACGCATCTTACTACTGCTGAATATAAACTAAAATGTAAATGTTGCATTTGACAGGCACTCTAGTAACATATAATTTTCTCATACTGCATATGATAATATTAAATTGTCTACTGGTGGCCAACATTCTTTTAGAGGTATAGTCATATGAATTCTTTGCCCTGCTCTATGACAAAATATGCTATTCAAATTTTAGAAATTAATTTTAAAAATTAAATTTTCACTCAATACAAAATCACATTAACAAGATTTTATAACTTGTGATCACACATTGGGAACTTTTTCATTTATTCTAGGTCAGAGTGCGAATCTGAAAAGATGAAAAAAATATTCTAATCTAAGAGACAGTAATGTGTCACATAGGAGAAAAAACACTTGGAAGAGGGAAACGAGTGTCAGGGACCTACAATTTAAGTTTCTCTGGGTCCTTCCTCTTTTTTAACGGTAACTTATCATTCTATAATCTTGCTAACAAAGACATAAACACTTCAGCTACATATATTTTGATTGTTTCACAACAGTTTACTGGAGGCTGAGCAATGACAGATTTCTTCATTGTCTTTTTGCCAAAATTTGTCCTTTAAGTCATTTTTGTTGACTGCCCCTTTTAGCAGCTCACCTCACAATGAGAGAGAAGACAATTAATGGGAGGGTGATTTATCACTGCCAAAAACTGTCAAGGACTTCAGTTGTAGCTAGAGAAAAAGCAATTTCACATTATGGCATTTCATTCTGAATACATTGTATTTACAGCTCACAGTTTTATTTTCAGAGCCTATTATCAGGTGAAACAGTTGCATCTGAAATGTTGTTTGTGACATAGGTGACCTGTTAGGATTTGATAAGTATTTACGCCAGAGCACAAGGGGCTCACACATCTGCTGTTGGCAGAAGCAATGGAAAAAAATAACCTGGAAATGAGGCGTTTGATTTTTCTGGTTCCTACACTCGAGCATCTGTTGCTATAATTAAGTGGCATTCAGTAATTGCAGAGCAATGGTGAAATAAACATATGCATTCTTGCCAGCTTTTAGGATTTGGTGTCCTTACTACAGTAGGAGAGACAAGCAAAGTGACTTCAATAAGAACAAAGGATTTTGTAGCAAAGTTTAACAATTAAGTTTTTGGTAGAAGGAAAAAAAGCTTCATATGCAAAAGCAATTTCATCAGGAAGTAAAATAATATACAATTTTGGTAGAAGGAAGTATTTCTATCATCACCCAACCTCTTATATGAACTTCTTGTCTGTAAGAATATCAAAATATGTTAAACACACCAGAGTGAGTTATATCATAGGAGAATAAATGAATAATATAATATTATTAGTAATAACCTTAATAGTACTGTATCATAATAAAGAGGTTACAAAAAATTTATTGACTAAAATTTTTGTGTATTTTTTGGTAAGCTATGAAAAATAAGTATATTTGTAGTGGATTTGACTCTTAAAAGCAATCAAATGGATTATTTGTAGCTTATGCTCTTACCAAAACAGTGAACAAAAATTCTAACTTGGTGAAGCAGTAGGATGTAGATGGGAAGAACTATAACAAAGAACAAAATGTTTTGACTTACAATCTACAAGCTACACCTCTGCTCTTCAGGTGCTTCTGAAATGTGAATTTCAATGTGAAAGTTAACAGTTAGGAAAAGCTCCCAGGATGTCTCCCAGGTTTTATCTTTGCCCACTTCTGTAAAGAATGTTTTGCCTATGAAACAACATTTATATCAGCAAAGCTTGAGAGTGCCCTTCTGATGGCTACCTTACATATTTACTAAAATTCTTTGGTCAGTATATTTTAGCATCTATTAGTTTATTTGAAACAGTCCAAATTCTTCCTTCCAGTGGAACAGTTTGGATTTGGTTTATATGCAGTAGTTTACATGTTTCCTGGTAATGTTATATGACAAACACTTTAGTGTTAGAAATACCTGTAAGACTATGACTTTTGAAATGAGAAGAAAATGTGAACTTCAAACTCCCAGGAAATCAGAGTATTAACTTGTATTTCTTAGATTTAAAAGGGATTTCACTATCATTGGTAAGGACTTTATGGTGGCTAAGTAGATGGGATGTAAGAGTGAGACTACCCCGTGTATGCCATTGGAGAGGGACTATGAGGTCATATGTCCTGTAGAAATTGACACTTATGTGATTTGGCATTTTTATCTGATATTTTGGCATCAGGTGATTATTTAACTTTCTGGGTGAAGAAAAGACATGAGGAGTCAACCATGAAGAGATGAAAATGATAGATTATGGCTTCAGAATGTCAGCAAACATTGTGTGTCTATGAGAGAACATGTATGAATAAGTTTCCTTGTGTTTGAAAGCTTAAAGCATCATCTTTTTAAGAAGTAGCTATAGAATGTATTTTAAAATAGTTTTAATATACCGAACTATACCGGTAATGAGATTGAGAACTATAAATTAACCCATAGGCTTATATATCTATATTATGCACTTTATATATTTATATCACATCCCATTTGTATTTAATATGGAGGGCATAACCTGTTATCAAAGGAACACACACACAAACTCTGTCTTGTATTTGCTAAGAAAATATGCGTTAATGGCATTTATCCTGTACATAGTGCACATACGATGTGTCAAGTACTAATTTAAACATAAGAGATATGATAACATATCTCCAGCAGCTTTGGAGAGTTCATATCCATTTTACATATGAGGATAACAAGGTACCAAAGTCATATTAATAGTAGGTAAGCAGACAGTTCTGAGAGTTGAGTCCCAGTAGGTTGATTCTAAAGCCCATGGCCTTAAACAACAGTGCTCTTCATTAGACATAATGGCTAAGACATACATGGTTCCTAGAAGCATAGAACCCAAACCTTGGAAGTGACAGAGCTAAAATGTATATATGTTTATTTACAAATATTTTTATTTCCCTATCCACTGAATTTGCCCTTTACTTAAATTATTTTAATTTTTGTTATTACTGGAATCAGCACTATATGAATTTTGATTTCAAGTTTCCTTCCCTGCTTTTACCAAATGCATTCATCTCTGTAGGTGTATATGCTTCCTGATATGAGATGCAAATTTTGTTGTTAACCTGATTTCCTATTAAGTGTATTTCCTTTTGATGAGCTATTCCTTGATTATATAATCTTCTCATAGCTACTCTGTTTCTACAGTCTAATCATTTCTTTCAACATCAAACTATGTTTGTTATCAATGATAACTTGTTTCCATTATGTTTTCCTGTTCATACCAGATTCCTGAAAAACTGTTAACTTATCCTTTTGAATGTATATGTGGTTAACTTCATTAGTTTTTCCTTATAAAATTTATATATGTCATCTCCCAAAATTGTTTTTACACTTTTGGGGACAAAGATCAACTTATTCTACATCTCCCATCTTAGTGATCTGAATCATTATGATGAACTATTTTATAAAACCCTATGGATCTGTATGTTCCTCTTGTCCTCATGAGACTGTATGTGGTGGCAAGAGCATGGTACTATCACATTTAGACTTACAGTAATCCCCTGAAGTTGGTACATTTTTATCTCCATTCTAACAGTGAGATATTGAGATATAGTAAGAACTAATAGACAATCCAACACTCAGAGATTGAGGATGACATAATGAGAAATAAACCCAAACTTTGACATCCTCTAGTAAGATTCCTCTCTAAACTGCCTTACAATATTTAATTTTACTTACATGTATGCTCAAATCATTTTATTAATGAAAATATTAGGAAATAAATGACAGTGCAAAGACTACGTAAAGTTTTTTGTTTAGAGTAATATTAATTCCTGTTCAAATATTTAAATCAGTACATAGGGATGTATACTGTGTTGAACAAATATTTGAATGATGAATTTTCTGAATTGTGGTGAAGGGTTATAGTCTTCAGAAGTAGTAATTTATTACTTTGAATATAATTGGCATTTCTTTATAAAATCTTTAAAATTTCTTGTTTTGTAATTATTTTAGAAATTTAGTAAAAATATTAAAATATGAGCAGAAAAGAATTTTAATTAAGTGAAGTTAAGATAGCTAGCAGATTAAACTTTCACCTGAAAACATCAATTTGTAATTCAGGGAACTTAGACTCCACTTCCCAAACTCAAAGTCATAGTGAATAGGCTATGAAATTGTGATGGCCACTTAACTATATAATTTCCTGTTTTCTATATGTGAAAAATGACAATATTAAATGCCCACTTTAGGGAGAAGTTGTAAGAATAATTGAATAATCTACAGACATGGGAAACTATTGTTCTATCATCTTTCATTATCAATCATCTCAAAAATAGCCACAGATTTATCATTATAACCAAAAATTATATTCCTAAAATTCATTTGTGAGTTGTTTAAAATTTGAAACATTTATTTATCATATAGAGTAACATCATAAATATAGATTAGAACCACTTGGAAAAAATGGCATCAGAATATTAGTGATACTCTATAGATTAGTTATGGGTTAAATAAGCTCCCTGAAATATCTAGCTCTAGATTTTTGAGACAATTATAATAAAACTAACACCATTGTATAGAATAGGGTCAGCAAACTTTCTCTCTGAATGCCCAGATAGTAAATATTTCAGGCAGGCTAAATTTTTTTGGGGGAGTCTTATTGTCTCTGTCATAAATACTCTAATGTTGTATTGTGAAAGTAGTCCTAGATTGATTAAAAATGAGTGTGTCTCTGTTCTAATAAAATATTATAGACACTGAAATTTGAATTTCATGTAATTTTCAGGTGTCACAATATTTCCTCTGTTTATTTTTTCAGTTATTTCAAAATGTAAGAAAGAATTCTTTGCTTGAAGGCTATACAAAAAACAGCAGGGAGGCTAAATTTATCTATATGTCAGGGCTTGCCTACATGTTATCTGGAATATAAATTTGTGTCTTTTGAAATTTTTTCCCTAAAAATATTTTATTCCAGTGACCCTTAAAAGTCTCTCAAAACAGTTCTAAATATTGAAAGTCAGTTGTTTTTCAAAAGGTTTGCAAACACATGGAGTGGTTCAGTGCTGATACCTCAGAAGTTGAGTCAAAACATATCAACTTATCAAGTGCTCTATTTCGGTGCAAGGCAATTAAACCCCTTTAAGACCAGACTTCTCATTTAGAAATTAGAGGTAGTGGTTTCATGTCTGTCAAGATAGCTGAAAGGAAAAATGAAACCATAAAAATTAAGGAGCACTGTAGGATTGTGAGATCTGAGTAACTCACTCTGATGATTTTCATCTGTGATGTAGGTCCCTGCATTCATTTCGTAGAGTTGCCAGGACAAAATACCACTGACTTGATGGATCAAGCATCAGGAATGTATTTCTCATACTTCTAGGGACCATGAGTCAAAATCAAGGTGTAGCAGATTTGGTTTTGCCTCATCTTTTGTCTTTGACCTACAGAAGTCCTCGTCTGTAGGTCAAAGACATAGCCTCCCATAGCCTCTCCTGTGTGCACTGACATTTCTGGTATCTTTCCTCTTCTTATGAGAACACAAGCCCTATTGGATTAGTACCCCAAACTTGTAACCTCATGTAACCTTAATTACCTCCTTGAAGACCCTCTTACCAAATGCAGTCACTCTGGGAATTAGAGTTTAAACACTTGAATTTTTGGGAAGCACCACTCAGTTCATAATAGGGATTAAGATGTCCATAAACATAAACCAAAACAGGTACCAAATTAAGTTTCCTTATTTTATATTAACTTTCAAAGTCTCAAAATCTAGAATCTGGGTTATTTTAATCTGAGATAAATAGAAGTAGAATTGTTTTACATTGAACTTTTGTTATACTGGGTCTTGGTAGTTTTATTTATTTATTTGTTTATTTTGGTATTTGGTCTATGAAATGAAGTACCAATAATAAAATTAGTTTGGTTTTTAAAGATTGATTTTTGATTTATGTCAGGGTAATGGCAAAAGTTTTTTAACTCCAAGAACAGCAAGTAGCATTTCTGGACTTCTGGCCTTTTTTATGCAGAAAAGTTTTGCCCAGGTCTATAGTACTGTTCCCCTTAATTCCCTTTACTCCTTATTGCTTTTAGTCACCAAAGATCAGAATATATATTTGCTAGATGGTTATTTGCTATCCATCATTTAGACCTCCTCATTTGCCTTTAGTCATTAAGTTTGTGTCAAATTCTATTCATGACATTGCTTTTGGTGGGGTAAAATATTTTGCTTTGGGAGTCATCAACCTTGAGGGAATTTACATATTGCTATTTTGATATTCTACCAAGAATTTAAATCCTGATTGTTCTCCATCACTATTCCTGGGAACATGTCTCCAGATATTTCAGAATTATTTTGTTTTTCTCTGACAGATACTTTTAATGTTAATTTAATTCATATGTATTTGTTTTCTAGAAAATATATGGGGAGTGGTGATATGGTCTTGGAAATCTACAAGTTCTAAAAAAACATAGACAGGTGTTTAATGGACACAAGTTCATAACCAAGCCCCTGTTGACAACCATTACTTGAAGAGTCAGTTAGATAGTTAATTTCTAAATTCTCTTAAGCCAGAAAATGGCAGTTGAGTTAATTTTGTCAATAACGTGTGGATTCATGTTATGGGATGTAGTTTGCTAAGAAACTAGTGGAGGCCATAGAAGTAATTTTAATTGAGATTTTTACAACCATTTGATAACAGTGTTTTGATCATTGTAGTTAGGGCAGGATTCCAACAGTAGCCATAAAATCTGTGACTAATCCACTGAGTCACCCAGTCCCTGTCATATATTGTTTAATGGCCCATGCTGCCAGGAATTATTATTGCTTTCTAGTGATAATTTTTTTAAGAGAGAAACTTTGTGGACAAAAAGATGGATATACGTTGAAAACTTATGTTTGTAAAGACAGTTAATAAACATCTTTTTTTGAATCGCATGATAGTTTGCTCATTAATTTATAATGACTATTCAGATGCTTAAATCATATATATATATATATATGTCTCTGTATAGAACTGATGAATATTCTAACTTTCCTTGGTTAATGTTTGCAGGGCACTTACAGATGCTAAAATAATCTCTAATGTTTTTGCTCAATCTGCTCTGGAGATGGATGAAATAAATAGTTTAAACTAATTAATGTAACACCAGCTGTTACAAGTGCTTGGCAGACGTCTGTGCGTTTTGATGGGCAGGGAGCGGCTGTTGTACTTGACTTTATTTTAGTACAATGTTGATCACAGTGTAAGCTGGAATAAATGACAAGCCAAAATAAGGAACAGAGGATGGACTCCATGTAATGCAAAATAAATAGCATTTTCTTCTCTAAAAACATATAATGTTTAAAGCTGAGGCATGGAGAGACTTGCACTGAACCACATCAAGACATAAGGTCTTTGATAGTTACTAGATTAAAACTGCCCGATGCTTCCATGCTGCAGGTAAAAACCTGATAGAATGCAGGTATGTGAACTTGGACACTGCACTGCCCTTGGCTTTTGCAAAGGATCTATTATATTTACAGGTATACTAGATGTTTGCTATCTCCTTCTGCTAATTAAATGCATTTGGAAAGCAAAAACAATGGAGATTATAGTCATCTGGAAGAGGCTGGAAAATTATTTTTCATTATGTTATTTTAGCAGGTGAAAATGAGAATTGTGTTTTATTGTTTGGTGGTTACAAATGTTATTTTTCACATTTCTGGAATATTTAAGTATACTTCTTATATATTGATTCTCCTACTTAAAAAATGATGGGAGAGGACAGATTCACAGTCCACAAGCCCAAAATAAGGACCAGTCATAGAATAATCTTCCTGTGAAGACAGTTTTATTTGTAACCCCACTACAGAGAGAAATGCTTCATAATATTAATTCTGCCCATGATGCTTTCCACAAGTATAAGTTTCCACAAGTATAGTTTCCACAATTATAAGAAGTTTAAATGGCTTCTGAACTTCTATTTTTAAATTGAAGGACTGGAGTCATTGTGCTCTGATAGAGAAACAGTGGTTGTTATCTCAGTATGTGCCAGCATTAAGATAACAGTGTCATTGTACAGATTGTTACCCTGTGAATTTGTCTAATAAGCTATTACAACGTGTGCTGAGCAGATGGCAAGTATGCTTCTGTAAGAATTGATAGATGGGATATGATGTCATCAATGAGATGACAAGGTTCACAAGGTACTTGACCTCCAAGAATAAGTCCTAACTGGTTAGAATTCTAAATGGTGAACTTTGGTGACACTAGCTAAATGGGAAATATGTGCAATTTGTATTACTTTATGGTGGTGTTTTCCCCCTTCACTGAACTCCACATAATGGGATTTTGTCCCTGAAGACTCAGAGATATTGTTGGAGAGTTGCACCCTGTAACCTTCTGAGGATTTCAAATACAAATCCACACATCTAAACTTTAACAAAATCACAGTGAATGTTATTTATGAAGTCGGGTTCAGAGCATTCCCTTTTTTATATGTATATATGCAGAAAGAACTTAGTTAAGACATCCCATTAATTTTAACATGTTATCACAAAATAGCAAAGTGCTGACTCCGTGAAAATATTCAGTGCATAAAATTAAACTTTTATATTTTCATTAAAATATGTTTCTATATATACAAGCCTAAAATAAGCTGTCAGAGATCCTGATGTTGTCTTTATATTTTAATTATGACTTTACTTGCACTTACAGGTGACAGACCTAAACACATTAACATTTTTATTTCAATATTATCATTTTAAAATTTCAAATGACTTCAGAATCTAGACTGTATCACCTATGTGATATGATCTAGGAATTTACATTGGCCTGGCAAATGTATTCTGGACAGAGATCATAGCAAGTATGATTACAGATATGGGGACTCAGAGGAAATGTGGGAAAAACATGATAATAAGATATGTGTATTGTGCAAAATCAGATGAAAAAAAATCCACACCTATTTATAGTATTTTCTGGAGAAAGTTGACTGATTAAAAGACAAGTCCAAAAAAAAATCATGTAGATATATTAAGTGAAAGATCAAGCATCAAAGCATGAACTCTCACTCTTCTGAACAGTCTCACATCAGATTTTATGCATAAACTGACAGAATTCTAAGGTCTCACAAAAATAAATTGCTGCGAGTGTAGTGGGCTGCATTGGCTTTTTGTTCATTTTAAACTACTGAACTCAACTTATTAATAGTCAAGATGTTTTTTAAAATGAAACATCTTTTATTGAAGTAGATGAAAGAAATGTGCATATATAACTGTTACTAGCACAAAGGAGATATATGTTTTTGTAGCATATTTTAGGAAACTAGTTAAGTGCTTGAGCTTGTAACTTATTATGACAATTATGAATATATTATCATATCCATATATATTGATATGTAGGTGTTAAATAAAATATATGGAGGTGTTATCTACAGCTCAAAGTTATCAAACTTAAAAAATATTAATTTTACCAACTGAATGAAATTACAGTAATATAAATAACCCCATAAAGTTCATTCACTGGTAACTCTGTTTAAATGTATAGTGTTAAATAAGAGATGCAAAAGTGTAATGCTTTAATTTATTCCATATTTTTATATGAATTCAAATTGTAAATAAAATGCACAGGGTTTTTAATTAGTTTAAGTTGACAACCCAAGTTTAGCATATAGTTGCAATGTTATAACAAATAATTAATTTTAGAGCAATTACTATGTTAATATAGATCATAATTTAGATTTAGTCTTATCTCTTTGGATATATCAAAGCCTATATGTTTAAACCAGTTCTAAACTTTATAAGCTTATATTATCATGTGTTAATATTGCTGAAATGATTAGCATAATTAAACAGTATTCTGTCAATGTATATCAAGTGATCAAAAGAGCTTATGAAATTATTTGATAAATTATTCAAATGGATTTGCTATTTTTAATATAAATGAAATAACAGAACCCATATCTCATACCACATTGACACACACTATTGATTATATGGCTGAACCATTTTCAGGGACTGACTTTACTTAATCTGATCTCCTCTTCTGTCTGAGGCAGATAAAATATTAATACAAGGTAAATGAGTGCTGAGTGAACTTGCCATATGGCCCTTGTGGAGGACAGAGGGGCTAGGCAGCCTATGGACTTGCCATATGGGCCTAGGGGGAAAAGGTAAGTATTACACAGAGAACAAATCTACCATATGGACTGGGTGGAGCACTTTGGAGTCTAAATACTTCCTTATACTAGGCCATTTTCACAAAAGGAGAAAAAACACATAAATAATACATTACACAAAAACCCTTGAAAATGGATCAATTGTTTAGATTTAATATGATGCTTTCAAGCAATGTCCATAGCATATAAATAATCATAGTTTACTTTGAAATGGCAAAGAGGATCATCAATCATTTACCCCTGACATTTTTACATTGCGTTTAACATCTGTTCCATAATAGCATGGTACAGTAATATACTTAACATCATATTACACACTGAACCTAAACAAATAAATATAATGTATTTATTTATAAATCAGAGTTTCTGAAAGTTTGCTTTGCTTCTTCTAACGTTTTTACAAATACTGAATTATCTATACTTTCCATCACTTGAATTTTTTTATTATTACATAGAGCAGATGAAATTAAGCAAATGGCAAAAGCAATTTTCTTAGTACAGCAAACCTCATTAATTTGGTTTCTGCTAATATGGAATTTATGATAATTCAGTTTGGGTTTGATAAAGTTTACCTTTGTAGGAGATATAAAGAAAAGATTTGCTAAGCCAATTATTAGTATAAACAAGATTACAATGAGCATGTCTAACCCACCTAAGAAAGCATACTTTTAAAGGATTTTAGCACATTAATTGAATGCAAATATATACTGGTAATAACAAATGACTCTAATTTAGTCTTTGAGACAGTTCTGGTAGTACCTGTATTTGTTAGCAGATGGTTCCAATTACTGTATATGCTTCTAAATCTATGCACATTTCTTTGCAATATTCTATTTTTTATGCTTTCGTTGAATTTAAGCCCAGCCATTTCTACTAATCACTTTCTTACCTTATTTTCCAACACTTCTGTGCTCCTTTTTGTTGTTATTTTAAAGATCTATAATACTTTTTAAAAGGACTACCTCTCTGTCTTTTCTGGAAAGGTGTAATGATTCTTCTATGAGTTTCTTAAATTGAGCTTTTGTAATTGAAACAACAAAAAGCCTATAAGAGTCAATTCAGAAGCACAACAGTTTGGCAAGTGTGGATGCATTTGAAATTATGTTTCATGCTTTTTTTTTGCAGTTCTTTATGATCAATTTACAATTCAAAACATTCACTTTTATTTTAACAGGATTTCGATATAGTCAGGATTTGATAGCATTAAATTGAGTTTATTTAAATTGAGTTTATTTACATCAATGATGTAAATAAATCAAAGAAAAGAAATAGATCAAAGAAAAAGGTTTCTGAGAGACCACAATTATCTTTGGACTCTATTTATCAACCAAATCAAATATTTGTTCACTTCCAAATTTAGTGCTCTTTACACAGCCTTTCAGTTGACTTGTGACTTTTTCCTGTTTTTGATATTTTTTTAAGCTGGTTACTATTCCTCCTATCTCCTTAGGGTGAGAACAGAACTTCTTCCTCTTTTCTCTTCCTATATAATGGTTGCTTGTTGGTTCATGCAGTATACCAAATGAAAAATAATAGTCTTCCATACTCAGAGAATCTGGAAGTAAAGGGCCATGATGAAAGGAAGACAAAAGAGTTGTAAAGATGTTTTAACAGATAGACAGCAAGAAAGTTCTGGCAAGTTGTAGGCATGAAGACCTGTAAACTGTGAACACAAATGAAGATCCAAAGGAAACAAATGGTGTCTGAATGCATTGGGGGAACACCTGATCATGAGCAGTAGGATACTATCTTGGATTTCAAAATCAAATGTTGAGGTGGGAAATATAAGAACTACAAGTTAAAGAGCCAAAATATTGAGACTGGCGAGAATCACATAAAATAATTTAAAGGTCTAAAATATAGATAAAACAAAAACATTTTACTGGAATTTTTTATAATAGCAACTATTTGTCATCAACAAAATATTGAAATGGGAGAATACATAGATAAAATATAGTATGGCTGAATAATAAATTCCATAGCACACTTAAATTAAAAAAAGACTATATTAACCAGTTTAGATAAGTGTTGTAAATATAGTAAAAATTGTGAAAAATTGTCATTAATATACATTTAACCCCCAGATATATTCAGTGTTATTCATGGTTGAACACAACTATGGACAGCTATCTGTCTGTCTGTCTGTCTGTCTATCTATCATCTATCAATTATCTCCAATTAGCTGCTTGAACTAGAAGGGAACATTACAAATTCATCACTTTAGTTGACTGTGAGAGGAGAGGAAATGGAATGGGACTAAGATTAACAAGATGTTAGAAGGAGCAGCTGTGGAATTGGGTAATTAAGTGTTCATTTTTTTTAAACATGTGAATTTCAAGATGTCTATTAGACATCCCAGTGGAGATGTGAGTCCACAGATGAGGGCAGTTCAGGCAAAAGGTCTGAGCTAAAGATATAAATTTTGGAGCCATCAGCATATAGATGGTATTTAGAGGCATGGGTCTGAATGAGATCATGAGGGTATGACTATAGCAAAGAGAAAAGGTCAGAAGGTACCCTGTAATGTTTTGTGCGTGAAAAGTTTGAATGAAAAAAAGAAAAGCAGTAATGAGCCTAAGAAAAAACTGTCATTAAGGTTTTGGAGAAGAGAGAATAGTGGCCTGGAAGCCAAGTGAAGAAAGGATTTGAAGGATAAAATATGTCAAGGATAAAGTAATGATCTATATGTCAAGGGCTACTTACAAATATCAAGAATGGGGAGGTTTTTAGTCAATAGCAGATTTGGCAATATAGACATCAAAGTTAATGTTGATAAAAATAATTCTACTAGAAAGGAAGGAATAGAAAATTGAATGTGTTGAACCCAATTTAAATCATCAGAAGTTGAGGTACTAGAGGGTATAGATAACCCTTAAAATAGGCTATGGAAAACTGTGACAGAAGGGGAAGGTAGTATCAGTGAAGATTTTTTCTTAAATTAGATGTGACATGTTACAAAATGTCAATAAGCAACTAGTAATATCTATAAAGAGAGGATGTGACTAAATGATATTCTGATTATTTAGTAAATTCAGAGAGTGAAATCTCAAGACTTACTTGAGACTTGAATGATTAACTCAATATTACCATTAAGTTTTAGAAAATCTGAATCTAGAATACAGACTGAAAAGCTTAGAGAAATTATGTCAGCACTTCCCTCAAAATTTGAAATTCCTTGTTGCAAACTAAATTGCTGTCAAATAATCTAGTAATAATATAATTTTTAGCACAATCATTTTTTAAAAAGAGTATATGACATCCATCTAGATGATCCAAAGGAGTATTGTCTGTTTTTGTTGTTATTATTGTTTTCATTATCTTTCTAAGAGAAAATAAAATAGTGTACTGTAATGAGAGACCAAGGCAGATATACTTAATCTTGTAAGGAAATCTTGACCATTCTAAATGAATACAGGTCACATGAATTATGTTCTAAGATATTTGAACTAAATTTACAACTGGATTTGCTGGCCCATAGACCGGAGAGATGATCAATGAGTAAACAAGCTAATGGAGTTATGACTTTGTAAAAAATGAAGAGGTACATTATACATCAGTGTAAGAAGCACCTTGATAATTACCCCAAGGATGATTCTAACATTGTTCCATAAAAATTTTTCTGTGTCTCAGAGAAAAGAAAAAAACACCACAGTCACTGTGACTAGCATGTGGTCACCAGAAAAACATTCCTTTGGTCTCTTCTCCATTTCTTTGCTTGCTGGGAAATGAAAAAATAAATAGGATAAATAACAAAATTTCAATAAATTTCATGGGTAAAGTTTTCTTTGTGCCTAATTGTTAGCAATAAACAGATGATAAAAATATATATTAACATTTGAAGGATTAAATATTAAATCTAAAATGGAGAGAGAACATTTAGCACTTTATAGAAGATTTGCAACAATAGATATTTTTTTCCAAAATTATTTTTCTCTGACAATATAAAAGTTTTAACCAGGCCGTTAATCCTTCATTATGAACTTGAATTCTTATTCCTACAGGAAGTCCAAGAATGAACTTAATATCCTAACTTGCTTTAATATTCTGTTCTTATTTGTGATAGACTATATAAACTATATAACTTACTGTGTTGAATTTGCTATTTATTCACAAATATTTCTGAAAGGCTAATTTTTAATTTGAATGACTTACCATGTGAACCATTGGATGAACAAAATGTGTTCCTATTTCAGGGTTAATTCAGTTTCCTAAAATCTCTTTGATGAAATTTATAATTACATTTAACAGTTGTGAAAATAATCTTGTGAGTGAAGGAAATAACAACTTCCCTAAGAGAATCATGGCATTTTTGAAGCTATTGTTATGCTAGGCACAAAATCTCTGTGAAGAATTTATATGCTAGAAAATAAAAGTTAGAAAATGGATTTTAAATAGACTGAAAGAGAAACAGTGGACACTGTATTTGTGATTATTCTCTACTAAAAGTAAAGAACTCCACTATAAACTTCCCCCTGTAATTACTGTCTTGGGTGAAGGTAGGTGAGAGGAAATGTCAGAATTTGACGAGCTAGATGTTTTGAAAATGCATAGAAACATAATGTTCTAAAAGTGTTATTTGAAATTGTCTTATGTACATATGTGTCTATTCTTATTAAATAGTCAAACATTTTCAGGTGTAAAATTTGACTTGGTTTGCTTGTTTAAAGTCAGTTTCTAAAAGAATTGAAATGCTTTTGTTTCCAAGTGTTTAGTTAACTTCTAAAACAATTATGAAATTGTCTTTCAATAAGATTGCTACTTATAATTTGTTAATCTCAAAGTATATTTGGTAAAATATAAAGTAATAGTAAAAGTTCCAGGTTCTACCTCATTCTTGAGCTCTTATTTCTGCATGCAGTTCTTATTTAGTATAGGGAGAGAAAGAATAAGTATTGAAATTTACTTGATATCAAATAGCAAACATTATTTATTTGGCTGAATATTTTAATGATAATTTAAAAAATTATTAGCATTTATTATATGTAGTATATAGAGGAAACAGAAAGTGGAGGAATCAAATAAAAACAAAGAAACAAAAAAATCTATTAGTGGTTATCAGATGGGGAGGGAAAAGGAACATGAATAAATGGATAGTAGGGGGTCAAATGGTAAAGGATAAAATTGAACTATATTTGGCAAATATACCTGTCATTTTTTATTGATAGACAGCTGAAATATGCATAATGTAATAGTGCAGCATTGCTTCAATTAGCAAAACAAATCATTAAAAATAAATTAATAATCTAAACATAAAATAGTTGCTGATTAAATGTTGAGTTCTCAATACCTATCTACATGTATGTACCTCTACACATATACATACACATGATATAATTTTGTTTCATTGCCCGTCAAATACTTTAGTTCTTATGGTGTTATCTGTGGTTGTATGATTTATTTAAATTACTCTTCATGTCCTATTAAGAAAAAAGCTGTACTTGTAAATTATGATTTCTGAGTAATATAAAACTAAATGCACAGAGCCTGAATGATTAATTTATTATCTTTAGAAATACCATTTAAGATGCATTTATTCACTCTGCACGTATTTCTTGTAGTAAGTGTATGTCACTGCTAAAGGTACAGGCAACACAATAGCCATCAATGCCCAGGAATTATAGAACTTGCATTTTAATTAGAGGAGGCAGACAATAAAGAGACATTAAGAAAATATTAAATAATAGTACTAGCTTGATTTGGATTAAGCATGCAAAAGAAATAAACAATCACATAATGATAAAATAGTGCTATATTCCATAAACTATATGATTAGAAAGAAATGCTCTTTTTGCCATTTGCTCATCCATGTTCACCCTAGTTTGAATGTCATGGACCTCAACCTTATGTCTAGACCTGAAATAACTTATGCAAGTCTTGCTCCCTTATTTCTCTTGTCTACACAGGCTACTCTCACAGGATCGCACCCAACTTGTCCATCTTTAGATCTCTTAACATTGTTCTCTTTACAAGTAAGATTCTTGGTCTATGCCCTACCTTCTAACTTGAATGCTTACATTTTTCTTCATGATTGAAAATTCCTCAAAATGAATCTGATGCATTCAAGCCATCAAACTATAGAATGTAAAACAGAGAATATCTGGAAATGCTGTAATAAAAATAAAAGCACTTAATTACCTTAATTTGAATTTTGAGTTGTTCTTAACAGTTAAGTTTTTCCAAGTTAAATTTAAAGAGATGGTAAAGAAAAATGTAAGCACTTTTTCTCCTTCCTATGTTTAATTTTTTTCATCAACAATGTATTTTTCTTAACTATAATACATTAAAAAGCTAGTAACAATTTTACAAATCTGACAATGTCATCTTTTTTCTTTGCTACAAATAATGAGTGGTTATAAATTGAAAATCAATATTTAAAAACTAATATATCGTAAAGGTTCAGGAATTTGCATTATGTTTTTATGCTCTGAGAGTTGCAAAATAGCAGCTGTGTTGTTCAGGAATCCTTTCTTGTCAAGGGAAGAATGCTGACAATGACATAAACATACACTCTTAACTTTTATATTTCCCTAAATCCAAAAAATTAGTGCTCTCCTATGCATTTTTATATGACTATGTTAGAAATAGTTAGTTTTAAAGGAAGAAGTCATAAAATCTCAATAGGTAAAAGAGATAGAAAGGTCATTTAGTTTAACCTCCTATCAATTTCTAGGGAATAGCTTCTATGATATTCCTGACAGGGTGCTTATCTGCCTTTGCATGGACTCTGTCACAGCATGTCTACCATCGCCCAAAGCAGCTACCAGTGCCTTTAGATAAATGATCAAATCTTACTGCTCTCTGTGCATCCTTACTAGTCTCTTCTCTGCCCCATGTAGCCACAAAGATATATCATTAGCCTTTTAAAATTAGGCATTTAAAGTTTGGAATTTAAGTAGCATAGATAATTTTTATATGCTGGATTCACATTTCTACAAAGGAAAACCAATATTCAAACATTTCTTGCATAACTAATTCATTTGCACTGAAATAATTTAAAATATAAATATTCGCTAAAATATGTCCTTTTTAACAACAAAGGGTTTAACAGATTAACTAATTTTGGAAATATTGTTTCAGATATTTAACCAGTCAATAATAAAATAATATTTCATGTCAGGCATGAAAATAACACAAATGAAGAAAATGTTTCTTCCTCTTCATGTTAAATCTGGAGGAAACAAACTTGTGAAGCAATTTCCTTGATTATAATTTTCAGTGAGTTTTATCATTTGAGTTGTTGTGGGCAAATACATTAGATTAGTAGTTATGGATGAGAGAGAAAAATTAACTGGTTTACTCAGTGAGGTTAAAGGTGTAGAGGAATGAGGTATCACCTCCAGAGACTTCTCATACACATGCCATGCTCCCCATCTCAAGAGACTGTGGTGGTGGAGGTAAGGGAACTTACTAAAATACCTATGGTTTGGAAAGAGTCTTTATACTTGGTGAATTATCAAAGTTCCCTAAACTAATTTATCCAGAGCAGCAAACTGGAGTCAAGATTAGGGTAGCATCCCAGAACCTGGAAGGTGATACTTTGTGAGCAAAATAGTAACCAAGAATATGCGGTGCTCCCAGTAGGAGGGTGGAGCACAGTGATGAAGTCAGGAATGGGAGAGAATGATTGAACAACTCAGCAGAATTCTTATGGTGGAAAATAAAACAGATTCATGAGCAGATGAGGAAATTCAGGAGCAGCTAAACTGGAACGAATACAGAAGACAATTTATGACTATATCCAGGCTTCAGATTGTAGCTGATAAATGGGTAAGATATTGCATTGCTTCTTCTGAAGTGAATCTTTTGAGACGGTCAATTTTTTTTTTTTAAATCTTAAATTAGACCTTGACTTTTTCCTTCATGGAATGCATGTGTCAATTAAAAATGAAATTTTCTTGGTGGGTTATTTCTCACAAAAGAAGTACAGAACTTGTCAGTATGGTTGGTATTCAGTAAAGGTGTAGAGTGGGCAGATTTGCAGAAAGATATCTGTGTGAGCTACTTAAAGTTAGGGTTAATATTAAATACATCTTAAACCTATTATTGACATCATATCTAGTTCCAACTACAGAAAATGTGGAAATTCGTTTCTAAGAAAGATAACTTCAAATATGAATAATGATAACTGTGATAGTGAAAGTAGTCAATCTAAGGGAATTTTTGCTATGTGAGTTGATGAGTTGACCATTGATCATCGACTGAGTTTTATGGTGTAAAGCTTATTCAAGCCTTGAATAAGAATGAGGCTGGAATAAGTCTTATTTCTTTCTACCCTAAGATAAAATACTGATAAAAAATTTTTTTTTCTGTTTTGGAGTGTATATATATATATACACTCCAAAACAGAAAAACAGAAAAAAATTTATATATATATATATTTGCACATATATAATAAGTATATTTAAAATTATTTTAAATATAATTTATATTTTACCCTGTGGTCTGGCACTAAATCCTTGCCTGGGTACAAATTCTAACTTCTTTTCTTATTAATCAAGTTATCTTGGGAAGTTAATAACTCAATTTTACCTCTATCAACTTATATATAAAGTGAGACAAACACAATAAGGACTGAATGCAGAGTGCTTAGAATATTACTTTGTACACATAGAAAATACTCAATATATGCTAGGCATTTGATGATAATGATCATGATTATCATTATAAAAATCCCTCTGACTTTCTGAAAGAGGAATGATTGAGATGTTTTTTCACTGAATGGTATTATTTGGGGGGCTATCAATTTTATTTTAGAAAATTTCAAACTAACATAAAATTAGAATGATGAGCTCCTCCCTTCCCCCTCAAGCACCTACTACCCATCATTCAGCTTAAACACAAGCATGTAAAGGCTGTCCCATATAATATTATCTCTCACCAACTCTTGTTCCCAGAAAATTTTGAAGCCAATTCCAAATATACTTTATTTAATCTACAAATATTTTACTCACTTTCTTTAAATAGTTTCAGTATTGACTTTCTCTTAGAGATGGGAACCCTTTTCGTTAAATTACAATCAGATTTTATTATGATCTCCAAAATTCCATAATGCTTATTAAATTTCAGCAGTTGCCAGATGTGTATGTTTATTTTTGTGTATGCACATCCTAAGAGTCATTCAAAATGTTCTTGCTTCATGTTTCTTCTAAACAGATATAACTTCATGAAAAGATGATAATTTTCAGTCTTGAGCTTGCAAAACTTTAAATAATTCACTTCTTGGGCTTGTTGGTCTAAAAAGTGATTTATACCAAATGATTGCCAAAGATATCTCATACCTCTTATAATTTCATGATGACTTTAGTCTAAAAACCATGTGCAAATCAAGAGTTTAAATAATCCATAATACCAGAACTAGTCAGTGATCAGGGGACTAATATGGGAATTGCTTTGCTTTATTCACCTAAGCAAAGATTCATTTTTGGTTTAGAGACTCCTGATTGAAACAGAACTTTGGAAAAGGGCAGCAGATCAACTATGGTACCCTAGGAGGGTGCCAGAGGTTGCCCCTCATTTTCTCTTTGTATTTACCTTTTTGCAATAATCATAGCAATAAATGTTATTTGGCAAATAAAAAAAAATAAAGTAATATCAGTTTTGAAAAGGCCTTGAATTTATATGACAACTGCTCCCCCGTCCCCTGAAAATTCTCAAAGCACATTTCAGAAACTCATTTTTGGCAGATGTAAATTTAAGTAAATTGGCCAAGGTCACAGCACAATAAGGGCAGAGTTATCAAGGGAATGCAGTTTCCTGCTTTTTCCACCATCCATGAAATTAGAGTAACTCCACCCCTTCAAATGAAAGGATCTGCTTTTTTTTTTTTTGTTCTGAAATTATAAACCATGATTTGGAAATGTTTTTTACCATTAACTCAGGCTTTCAAAAGTGGTCTTTCAGGACTATGAAATGTTTGTGTGTGCATTCTTTCAAGTATTATTACTGCATATATTACAACCTATACAATTTGTTTTAAAAAGGAGACTGCATTTTTTGTTTGAGCTGAACCATCAGATTTTCTCTTCATGCAGTATGACATGATAAAGAAGCTATCTGTAAGAACAAAACTAGTTCACTTGCTATGGGCAAGCAAAGACTGTAGATTATTAAAGTACACAGAAATAGAAAATTAGATCAGAAGTGATGTTTTACTGTGAGGTCTTCTTTGGGCCTTATAAAATGAGAAAGAACTAACCTTGTTCTATTTCTGAGTCCTGAAAAAAAAGCCTCATAGCAGGCATATCACCTTTAATTAGGTTTCTGCTTTTGGGAAGCATTTTACCAGCCCCCTTTCATTTATTTTTAATGATGTTATCACTAACAGGCAAACAGTCCCTTAATAAAACAAAAACAGTTTCTATATAAAGCCTGGTGTACATGTCCTGAGTCAGTCATCTAAAAACAAATGTTATGATTGTTTCCGTTGTGCTCTTAGAACCCCTAATGGCCCTACTGTGCAGATATGCAAAACATCAACCTAGGAAATATAACCATGTCTGTTATGCAGCTTTCAATAAATGCTTTCCCATATTCACTTGCAGTATCAGCAGTAAGGTTAAGCCTACAGGGTCATGGAAAAGACAGATAGACAGGACATTAAGTGGATCTTTTTGAGCATAAGCTACACCAGCTCTCTCATAAACACTTACGACTTACAAGTTTTAGAAACAAACAGGGGTGAAAGAAATCCAAAATATTTAAAAATTGTGCCTCTGTGTGTGTGTGTGTGTGTGTGTGTGTGTGTGTGTATGCTTAATGCTTGTTTCCACTCCATTTTTGCTGAAATTTACAGAATTTGGAAGGGGAAAGAAATCTTTGCAGAGACATTTGAGTAGTTTATTCCATCTTCTCAGTGACCAAAAATAGTTCTAAGTTTGATAAGTTTGCTGTCAAAATCAGGTTTGGAGATACTGATATATAACTTGACTTAGAATTTCTCTCACACATAGATTTTTGAAATACAAATGGAGAATAGTCAACAGTTAAATGTTCTTTTGATAATAGCAGTAAAAAGTATTATTTATCCTTTAAAATACAGTAATTTTAAGTGAATTTTAAGATCATGTTTTCTTGAGTCATTATTCTTGTGAGATTTCTTCATATTACCTTTGACCTCCTATTTAAATCTTTCCCACTATTCAATGTCCTTTTCTCATGTACCCAGCCTTAAAGATTTTGTGTTTCTTCACTCTGCTCGCAATTTTGCATCATTAAATAAAATAACTTTCTTTTCGGAATAACCACTGAGTGCCATTTGTATCAACCTTTGACAGTAACCTAATTGAGATTATAAAGGCTTATTTTTTTTATATCTTAGATATTCTTCCTAACCAAAGATAATGTCTAAGAAATTGCCTTGTGAAAGTGGTTCTCCTTCCAATATGGTATTTCCCTTCCAAGTGTGAAGAGTGGTTTTCCTTCCAAAATGATATTTTCAGTTTTACTATCAAAAATGTGTAACCGTGGGGTCAGTAGAAAGTCTGTCTTTTGTGTTATGTACTCATGCAGCTTTTGCCTCACCTGATTTATTTCATATATTATTTCAACACATGTTAATAATTGCCTACTTCAACTTCATATTTGGGATATGAGACTTCATTTCCTACATATTCATTTTTGGAGTGTCCTCTAACTTTCATCAGCATCTGAAAGGTGAACTACTCCAAAATTAAGATCCACTGATAAAGGTAAAATTTGCCTGAGTATAATAAGTACTTCATATAATAAATTAGGCAGAACTACGGTTTGATAAATTTTAACGCACTTCTAGCATCCTGACAGACAGGCATTTTTATCTCCTTTTCATGTTGCATTTTTATCTTCAATCACACAAACTCAAAATCCAAAGTTCTAGACTGCTTCAAGTATATTCTAGGAATATATGTTTTCTGTTCCTCACAGTCTTTTTCTCCAAAACCTGTACTAGTACTATTTAAGCACAAATCCTTAATTTTTAAATAACTCTTGCCTCTACTCCAGCTGAAGAGTTTAAAAAATATTAATAAATCTAACTTTTTACACCACTGTGGAGGAAATGTATCAAAATGATTTAAAAAATTTAATTTTTATATGTATTCACTTCTGGATAGAAAATACCCTATTCTCTAGAACTTTTGTCCACATTTTTTCTTGTTTTGCTAGTATAGAAATCTAGTATTCTCATGTTAATTCACACATCATCTCTAAATATTAAGTATGGATTTTTTTCTATTTTAATAATATTACACTCTACTTCACATGAAGATAATTAAATATGAATACCTCTGGGATATATGGTTCTCTAAAGGTGAGTGAGTATTTTTGTACCTGGAATTTATGATGTAATGAAAGACATAAGAGACAAAAGACATGCACACACATACTCAAAAGAGAATATATGATTCAAAACCAAAGGGACTAGTTATGAAAATAACAACTGTGTTAGACTTCAGGAAAGAAAACATTTTAAAAGTAGAGGGTTATTATTTTTTTTAAACAACATTGTTCCTTAGGATATCCTGCTAAATAGTTGTGTTTGATAAGATTGGAGGGAAAAAGGTTTGTCTTACAGAGCATCAATCTTTCTGATAGTCATTTATTGATAAGTGACCTAAAGTATGAGTAGAATCAAGAGATGAAGTGTGGAAAATGAAATATCATTTTTTCATACTTTATTGATTTTTGATTTTTAAGAGCATTCTCTTCCATTTCAGCTTTCTTTTTATGTTGTCTTATTGATGTTAAGATATATGTTTTTATGACTGTCACTATAGTGATCATATAACATGTTACTAAGTAGATATTTCTGATGAAAAAGTGGATTTATTTGTTATAATGTAATATGCATTATTTTTTCTTTTGGAAAGAAACCATAGTTCTTTGTAAATGAATTGAAATGCAATAATCCTTTAAATGTTAATAACTACTCTTTCCTAAGAATTTGAAACTAACAAGAAGTGGCACAACTTTTTGGAAGCGACATAACTGCTAGTCTCTAACATATATGGAGTATTTAAGAAAAATGACAGACTATTTAATGTAATTTTTGAAAGTGTTTCTTATTTTCACTGCATCTAGTTAGCTACCTCAAGTGTTGGAAGATACTGGTTGAAGTATTTGCTAATTGATAAAATGAAGCAAGATAATTTAAGAATATTTATGTAATAGAGTTTGTAAATTTAAATAATCAATAGCTTGGTTGGAAATTTTGCATTTAAGGGATGCATGCTTTTTGGTTATTGCCTACATTTTCATAATTTATTGGAATGTTTAATACAGAGGATATTGAACTTCTGATTCGAAACTGATATATTACCACTGTCTGGTCAATATAAAGTAAAACTCCACATAAATAATTGTTATAAACATTTATAAGAAATATCAGGAAATTTCAAATATTAGATTTGATTGATGCTAGTGTTTTTCAACTTGCTAGTTTTTTTTAAATTTATATCTAACAACTAAGTTATTTATATACTTATATTGAAGTAACATTGCTTTTTTAATCAGGGAATTTTAAGCCTGAAAATGTTATCATATATCTGAAGTAGTTGACAGTAACTGAAACTAAGCCATTCTTATTTAAATATTCCCAAATATGCTAAAAAATGTTATACCCTGTTTATTCATAGCTGTGTGATTAAATAAAAATTTAAGGTTAATTAAATCAACAAACATTTGAAATATCATGATTTCTTTGGATCAAGAATCTAGGGACATATAATGTCTTAAGGATTCTTAAGATCTCTCATAAAGTTACATCCTTGGGGGCTGTTTTGGCAATAATCTTATCTAAAGGCTTGACTAGGCAGGGGAATCATCTTCCAAGTCTACTAACAGCTACCCCTCAAAGGAATGCAAGAGAAAGGGAGAGAGGGTGAAAGAGAAAGAGAAGGCCAGGGAGGGAGTGGGGGTGAGGGAAGGGAGAGAGAAAGAGGCAGAGAGACAGAGAAAGAGATAGACAGAGAAACTTCATAACTGAATCTTGAAAATAATGCATGCCTCATATGTGTTGTATTCCTTTGCTAGGTCTAAGCCAGACTAGGGAAGTTTCTAGACACTATATGAATAATATGAGGGAAGGCTTATTAGTCATCTTAGAAGCTATTTTATACCTACTACTTGCTCAGAGAAAATACAAGTTCCTGCCAGAAACTTTAAAATGTTTCTTATTTTACTCTTTATAATAAAATATCTCACAGATAAGGAAATTGGAGTATGTGCTCTTGATTGAGTTGTAACATTCTATTTATGTTGGTTTGGTTGATTATATATTGTGGTTTTGTAAAAAGTATGCCCTCAAAAAGATGCAGTGAAGCCTTAAGAATGGAAAGATGGTTCAAACATACATATACGCACACGCAGAACAAGAGAATAAGAGACAGAAAACAATTAATAAACAAGTACGAAAAAATATAAACAATTATAATGTTGAGTTAGGATTTGAATTTACTTCCTAAGATTGGTATAAGCAATTTAGACGGATCTTGGTGACTTTAAACAATAAACAGTTGTTTTCTCATAGTTCTGGAGGTCAGGAGTCTAAAATCAAGGTTTCAGTAGGGATGAGTTGCTTCCAAGATTCCATTCCTGCTTCTATTAATTTTTGGTAACTCTTAGCTTGTCTTGCCCATGGCTGAAAAATTCTTATCTGTCCCCCCCCTCTGTTATTCCTCTATTCTTCTATCTCTCTTAAATATTTCTCTGTCTTTCTCTTATAAGGATAATGATTGATGAGTTTAGGACCCCTTACAATGATCTTTACCCTCATCATAATGATTCCGAGATTTTAATTTCACTGCATCTCTAATTAAGAATCTTTTTCCTAAACATGCTAACATTACTAGGTTTTGTTTATTAGACATGGACATATATCTATAAGATTGTGGGGGTTGGGAGGGTTTCCAATCAATCCAACACAGGGGCCTAGAGGAATAGTTTTACAACTCTGAAGCTTTTCTCAAAGTTTAAATTATTTAAAAGTGAAATATTAAAGAACAAAAACAAGATGATAGTAATTTAGAAATTATAGCATCAGCAACTTTTTTAAAAGATAAAATTCATAAAAAATATGTGCAGATATATCAAATTGGATAAGGTATTTGTAAAATTATGTTTCATCGATATTTACTGTTTGATTTCGATACAGATTATATGACCATGAAACTCTCTTGTCTGGTCTCTCAAGTTTTTGTTTTAATCTTTTAAGAACATTTAGGATATCAAAGGTCACTTTTATTTCAAAAGGAAGAACCATGTTCCCAATTTTTCTGTCTTTGTGAGAAGACAAAATGAGCTTTCTGTGATGCTAATTGCCACAAGATGATGACTTTTCCTTAGATAAAAAAAAAAAACCTTTTTGTTTTGTTTGTTTGATCTTTGATTAATGTGTTCTTTTCAAACACATGTATGTATCTTAATAATTACTTCCATTTCTTAAGCAGTTGTTCCACCCTAAATTAGACTGTTTCTTACTTATAGCTTGAGAAAAATGGCTTATTTTGCAGTATCTCTACTGTGTAAAATGATAAATGAATGAATGAATCTAGTCAAGTCTAGTCTGTTCCCATGTACTTAAAACTGAGGGCCAAGAAGAACATTCCATTGAAGCAAATTGCAGAGAACAAAATTGACATATGCACACACACACAGAGAACACTTGTACTAAGGAAAATGAAGAAGTTACAGAATAATGATGGAGTATAAAATGTTTTACCAGTATAATAATTAGCTACTTAACAATAGATTTTAGTGCATTTGAACTTTTTGAGACTTGCAGATTGTGGTTTTAGACTTTATTCTTAGTATCTGGCACAATGTTCATGTTAACTATTGACTATATCGTTGCATGTACAGTGAGTGATTTAATAAATGGATTCATACAACAGCCAAGATAGCCAAGTATGAATGTATTGAAGTTAAATAGGCATGGGGATAATGGAACTTAAAATCAACTCTGTGTGTGTGTGTATGATGCTTTTTCTTAGATCACCTTTAAGTATTGTGGAATCATAGATGCTAAAGCTGAATGCGAACTCAGGTGGTCATTTGGATCTAAGCATTTCTTCAAAAGACAAGCAATTATTATCACCATGATCTATTAAGCTACATTTTCCTTAGCATGTGACAGCTAAGGTAATGCTGATCTAAAAATATTGCTCTCATTCTTTAACAATTTCACATGCACATAGATGTTTAACAAGCACCTTTTCAGAGCTATTATGAGAAAACACTAGCAGCCTTGGTCTGGAGGAGTAATTTATGACAGCTAGGTAAATGGTGTCCAAGATCACCTTGATCACATTAGTCATGCAATAGCCCTACCCCTCACTGTCACCCTGGTGACAAGTGTGATAAAAAAAAAATGACACAATGAGTCCTACTTTAACTGTTTACTCCATTTCTGCTTCTGGTTCTTGATGCCTCAGATCATCTATCAGTAAGTTAACAGAAGAGGGAGTGAAGGAGAAACTGCAGAGGAGTGAGCGAGTCAGCCTGAGAGGAGTACAATTAATAGAAGGTCTTATGTCTATTATTCCCCTCCCCAACATTTTTCTCTTTTGGTTCATTAGCTAGAAATGTGAAAAGGTGAGGGAGATGAGTTTAACTTGTTCTGACATTAGAGACAGGGCAAGTATGGCAACTTATTGTGTTGCCACAAGTTGTGTGGTTGGGTATTGTAACAAAATATAAAGGAATAAGCAAGGAAAACAGTGGAACCAAATTATAATTATAAAAGCAAGTATGCTGAGGATTTTTGCTACTTAGGAATTTGAGAGATACTATCAAGGCTGTGCATATGCATTGCTCTGATTAATTTTCCTGGGGGGAAATAAGAAAATATTATAAAAATGAGAATCCTACCATAAATAAAATTTTCTCTGTGATACAGGAAATATACCATAATTTGTATCTATCAAAAGTAAAATTGTAAATATGTTTAAATAAAATCGAACAGTAAAAATAGTTGATTGTAAGGGTGAAAAAAGTAAAAAGCTGTTAAAGAATATTCAAAAAACAAAGTGATGACTAATTTATCTGAGGTTCATATTTGAGTTTCTGATCTAATATTATTATGAACTTTTATTTTATTATCCATTCGTAGGTCACTTTTTCATATATAAAATGCTAGACTTTTTTAAAATATGAGGGTAAAGGTATTTAAGGTCAAAATAAAATAATTAAATATTTAATATTCGTGTTATTGAACAGTTTGATTATGTCTTAGAAAAATATATTTGCATTCCAGTCTTTCTTTACAGATGTGGAGGGATGTTAGTTGTACATTCTTCTGTAGACTCCAAAGAATATATTTGAAGAAAAATTTGACATGAAGGAAGGGTTAATTGAGAAATGTACTAATATACAAAACATTCCTCTTATATGATGGTATAGAAATATTCTCTTGTCAATCCAAATAGAACAGACTAAAATGAGATAATTGGGAAGGTACCCATAAAGTCAGCTTGAATATATTATCACAAGTATATATGAGATAATATTTGTTTTAAAAAGATTCTATGGCACTGTAAACTCAGTCTCATTAGAGACTGCATTTAAAAGGCTTATAAAGTTACTCATTAATGTTATCTTGTTGTATCTCCACAGCTTTTTCATTAAAGAAAATCCAGCAGAAAGCATTTTCTCCTGATAGCAGGAACCAATTTGCAATAAATGTTCTGGAAACCACTAGGGAAGCCATTACTGAGGTCTAATAAAAACAGACAAGCGTAACTTGTTCTATATTTTTGTTTCAATCACATACAGATGAGACCCCGCTTTCCACACCAACAGCAAGAGACAGCCTTGACAAACTTTCTCTAACTGGGCATGGACAACCACTACCTCCAGGCTTTCCATCTCCTTTTCTGTTTCCTGATGGACTGTCTTCCATAGAGACCCTTCTGACTAACATACAGGTAGGCCCATTTGCAATCTGAAAGAAAGATTCAGTTGTATTTTCCCCAAACTCATGCCATTCTAACAATCCATTCATGAGATTGACTAAAGTATGGTGTTGAACTTTATCTAGTAATTTCAGATTTTAAACTTGCTACGTTAATCAAACTGATTTAGAAATGCTCAAAAAATAATATTATGGCCAAATAAAAACATGAAAATAGCATGGATCTTTATAAAGCATTGTGCATAACTGCTCTGCTTTTTGCCTATTAATGAGAGGAATCTAACTTGTTTAGGTTTTCTGTGATTTACTAAATGACAGCACACCAGTTCTAATAAATATTTAGTTATTTTTAAACTGCTGGCCTTCCAGTGAGGAAATGATGTTTAGTCATTTAAAATATGTCTAATATAAAAGAATCCCTCCCCCCTCAAATCCCCTTTTTTTTTATAAGTTTGTTTCAGTTAATAAGGTTTCTTCAAAGAATAGACTTCAAAAAGCCATACAAAACTTTCCACGGATTTCCTATGTAGTCCCCAGGATGTATATTTTACGTACAGTACATTATGAATCAAAAATACTTGCAGTTAACAATAACATAGAGCATGGAGCCAAAATAATAAGAGTGTTTGGGATAAAAGAAAGCATAATTTTCTTGCCCACACATGAAGTGATCATGTGGAGCCCAGATGGAGATTTTATTCCATATTTGGAGTAGCTACTAGTAAGAATGTGCTTTCAGATAGTGTGCTGATATATATATATATATATATATATATATATATATATATATATATATATAAATTTTTACTCTAGCACTCCTTCCTCAGTGATATTTTTTTGTCGACATTTCCTACTATATTAAACTTCCTCCCAGGAGAAATATAATTAATTTTATTTACCCCTCCAAGGATATAACAGAAGGCCTTTAATGTAATATATCTTCTCATCTATTAATATGGCATTTTTAATACTAATGTAATTAGAGTCTCTGGAACTGTATTCAACTTTTAGGTTTTTATTTTTCAGTAATTGAAATAAATCATCATTCTAGCCTACACTTAATCAAGGCTAAATAGTTGATTATATTTTAAAATGTACTGTTTTTTACCCCAAATTTGACCCATGTTATTATTTTCTACAAGATCAAGATTTAAAGAAGTTATGTTTTGTTAAGTCCTTAGAAAATATTCCTCAAATGTTTCTGAATCACCTGAAAAGAGAGCAATTCATTTTCTTATCTGTACAGCTCCATATAAAGCAAAGAAAAAGTTGGACATTTTACATCTATAAATATCTTTACTAACTTAAAATTTCAGTTTCAGAAAAGAAAACCCTTTTGAATTTCATCCACATAAATTAGTCTGCTCTTTTGAAAAGTGGCTTTACACAATAATTCTGACATTATATATTAATATCACATTTCTAAATCAATACTATCAAATACTATTCATCTACCATCCCAGGCCAGTAATACTCAGAGGAGAAATAGTCTCCACATTTAGAATATTTATGTTAAGCTGTAATTAGTTTTTTAAAAAAAAGTAAGTAAAAGGAAATAAGAAAATATTAATCCTAAAATGTACAGATTTGAAACTTTTTTTATTTTATTTTATTATGATGTCTCTAGATTCAATATGCTCTCCAACAATTGACCTTGAGAACATATTTTGGCAAGAGTTGATGACTGAACAGTAGTGAAAACAAACTAGTTTATCTAATTTATTTCTAGTTCCAAAACATCAGTGGGATCTTAATTCGATGAAGTTAGAACATCTACAATAAGAACACTTTATTAAAAGCAAGTTTTACTCATCCACTTCAATATTACATATATGTGTGTATGTATTAATTATATTTAAGATTTATAATGTGTGTATGAATGGATATGTACACCCGCATGTAAGGTACAATTAATATTAAAGATCTTATTGAACTCTGTGCACAGTAATACACAATACAAGACATACATACATATATATGTATGCATACATGCTGGATTTATATTATTAATATTTTGACAGTATGGTATAAAAGATCATAAGTGCTAGAATATAGTAAGGTCCTAGGAATCCTAAAGAATGTTTAGGACATATGGTATGAAATGTGTTTTTTGTCCAAATTCTAATTTGGGTAATTACATTCTGCCTACCCCAATTTCCTCTGCAATTTCAATTATATATAATGGGGTTCTTTCTGCTTTCTCTTTCAAAATGTTAACATACTTTTTCTATAGAAAGTGTAAACATTTATAATTTCTTTAGAGATATTTTATCAGAATAGCAATAATTTTTTGAATTTTAAAATTTTTAAATCATACAATTCCATGATAAATTCCATTTATCATGCATACATAGTATTTTATATAATGGATATATATAAATTGGATGTTTTTAATATAATGGATATTATTATTATTTAAGTTTAGCATGTGTAAATTTTTCTCACAAGTAATGATCCTAAGGTCTTTCACAATAATATTTTAAGGTTTGATCATTCTAATTATTCAATAATGTAATTTTATCTTGTTCTGTAATTGGTAATTCTCAACTTTAAAATTTGGAACAGTTGCTACAGATGTCCCTTCATGACACCAACATCAAAACTGAATTAAGATTAATGGTATTTTTTGTGTTTTAAAAGAAAACATGTAGAAAAACACTCTATACCTATATTTGGAAATATACACTCAAGTACCAGATCTTTACTAATTCCTAAAGCTAGAAACTTGAGTGGTTTGGAGATTGAAAATAATAATGAATACAGAAATCTATAGTTAAAAAGTAGATATTTCACTTTAGTGAGTGATAAATATTCCAGAACTTGATTTTTAAGACTTTTGCATATTGATTTTAATGATATTTTGATTTTTTAAATCTAAATAATTTTTCCTTTTGGCTTCTGCATTCAAACATATGTCTGGAGAGGCTTTGGTTTTTGGAGGTGAATCTAGAATTTTAGTATCAAAATTAATTAGATGTTTAGTATTAAATTAGCTAGATCAAAATTAACTAAAAATATTCTAAGGAGAATATCTCAGTTTGAACTTTTCATGTTATAAATTGTAACTAGAACTTAAGTATATAATATTAAGAGAAAATATTGTTTCTTTTATTACAGGATTGTTTATCATTAAAACATTAAACCAAGGATAGGTAATTAATTAAAAGTAGAAATGTGAAGAAAGCATAGAGTTTATGCAATGTAGCTTTTTAGGAATTTATTATTGAAGACATAAGCTGTGAGGGAGTATTTAGTAGGAGTTTGATTACTATGGTTTGTCTATATGGATAAATGAAATAAACAAGGATAATCTAAAAAGAATGTTGAAACCAAAGTAAGTTGTTTTAACCAGATTGAATGACTATGGCCTCGTAAACATAATCCAACTATAATTGTAACAAGTAATCTCTGCTTTCACTTTTGAGAAAAGAAAATGAAGAGTAAGAATCTGACTTACTGCAAAACCTTACTGAAATAGTATGATCACATATCTCCTAGTCTTTATACTTCTGTGTTTGGATAATAATCTTATTTTAAATATTTTAATTGCAAAATAAATTATTAGATTTTTTTTTTACTTTAGTAATACATCATTTCAAATATAATAGAGTTAACCAAGAGAATTAGAAAGTTTTCAAGGAGATAAAGAAACAACTCATTAATGTCAAAATATGGTTAGACTAAGATCATATGTATTGGTTTTGCATTATATATTTTTATCTTTAACCATAATTATATATTATCCTCTCCTGTCCTTTTGTTACTATTAGCAATTTGTGAACACATCATAAAAAATACAGTAAAGTATAACCAATATTTTAAATAGTTTATGATGTAGAAAATAGCATTAATCACTTCATAACTGGACTATCTACAATATTTATTAATTTATTTATATGCAAATTACAACACCACTACTGACATTTCTCATGATCAATTTATGAGAGCTTTCTCACACTTAATGTGTCTGCAAAAACAGCTGGGTGTTCAATACAAAGATAGTATCAGATCCCACAGGTTGAGTTCAGTCACCCAAGACATTTTAGTTGCCAGTGTTTCTGCGTTTCTGACTGACTACATGTCAGAGATTTGTACAACCCCTGTCCCTACTTAAAATCAACTTAATAAAGCAGCCCTCAGATTCAAATAAACATTTTACTTACTAGGTTCTCAGTTCATTGTGAAAGAATATAACTGGAGGGCAGCTGGAGGTACCTAGTTTGAGGGATATGGGAAGGGATTCTGTACTTCCCTTACTTCTGTGGACACCATTAATATGTTGATCAACATGGGAACTCTCTAAACAGGTTCTTTTTGAATTCTTTTATTGAGGATTCATTACATAGGCATTATTGATAAATCACTCACCATTGGTGATTGATTCAGTTACTCATTTTTCTGCTTTCTATGGATATCACTGAAGAGGGACTGGACGTTCCAACAATGAAGCAACCAGTCTTCACTCTTAAGGGCTTTCCAAACATTTTATGAATGAGAAAATGGAGGTGGGTAATCAGTTGAGTAAGGTAACACAATGGTGGTAGAGTCTGGATTTAAACACAAACTAGTTGATTGCCCAGTTCAAGTTTCCATTTGCTATGCATAACCCTATGAGTCTCAAGATGGATTAATACCTGGAGGTGCTTTTGACAAGAACTTCATTACTGATCAACTCTGGGGAACAGTAACATTAACTTTAAACCAATTACTGTTGTACCTTCTGTTACAAGAGCTTCTTTGAAAATATATCAGTTGACATTATTTTATCAATTTTTTTCTTCTGTCTATAAATGTTCCTGGTTTAAAAAAACACTATTCCTCTCATCCTGGAAAAAAAGCATTAAAAGATACAAAAAGCAATTAAATAGCTGAGGTGTTCTGATCTAAGCTTAGTCACTAGTTTGGGATCTTGGATATGTCATCTGATCCCCTGATCTTGTTTTTTGAAAAGGTTTTACTAGTTAAAAAGGGCAATAGCTAAAATCCCCCTAAAGTAGGATATTGTATTCTCATTCTTAGCACAAAAGTTTTCATGACTTTCAATACTGAGGGATCTTGTTTATCTCGTCATAATGAAATAAAATTATGTAACATAAGAATATGGAACAAGTAATGTTTTCTTCTAGGATCTAACAGGAAATATCTATAGCTACATCTGTATTTATATTTTGTCAAAAGCATCTCTAAGTATTTATAATAATATAATATTTATTGTATAGACATAGACTCATTCTCTAAAAATGATGAAAATAATTTATTTTACATGAGAGCACTTTTTAGAAAGCAAAAATATTTGTGTATTATGATAACTATCATGCGCCTCGCTAATGGAAAAGAAATTTGGGACCCAGAAATCATTATCTCTTATAATTGCTATGCCATATACAGGAAACTTAAAATATGTTGGGCATATTTTGTCATTGTTCATTTTGAACATCGTGAGAACTAGCCTCTCCTAGAAGAAACATTTAGCTTTTAAACCTTGGTTGTTTACTATCATTCATATTATAGTTACAAAATCTCATCCAATACTGCATGTCCTCTTGAAAACCAGCACTTGTCATGTTCTACCTGAGAAATTTACAAAAGTTACACAAATCTGAAAGTACATTAACACTAATGGTTAAATGGTATTCTAATGATTTGTAGATGTTGTGAACACTACTTCCTATTGCTTTTCTCAGCCCCCTGCTGTATTGAAAAATTGAAATTTTGTAATGGGTTTTCAGTATTTTTTTCTTTATTCTTTGTTTTTTTATTTTATTTTTGCAGAAGAGCTTTCTTGGGCAGTAACATTTTTGCATATGCATCAGTTTGGCTCTAGTGCAAATTTTTGCTCACACTGGGTTCCTACTGATGTGAACTGATTTAAAATCTAAAAATGAAACTTAATTTTATATAGCTTATAAGTAGTCCCTAGAGCATATTGAATCCTAAAAGCTAATACTTTTCAGACATAATCAGCAGGAATAGGTAATGTATTACCATTAGCAATATTAGTAGGAACTGTAACAAAAGCAAACAACATCAATGCTCTTAACAATTTCATACTTTATAACAATATTAATATAAAATTACACAAATTAGAGTTGCAGTTTAACATTATTCAACATGTTTATTAATAATGATTGTTTCATACTTAACACCAAAATATTGTGTTTTGTCAGCCAAGGACAATAATAGATTAATAGTAATTTATTTTAAACAGCTACTGATAATACAACCAATCAACACATTAAGTGGTGCCAACATTGGCATCTTGCTAAATAATCTCTAGATATTGCACAGAGAGTACATTTTTCAAAGATAAGTCAACAAGAGCAATCAGAGCAGAAAATTAGAATTTGGTATCTTAGAATTAAAATACAGCTAAACTAAAGTTTTAATTGGGGTGATCTAAAAGGGCACTTGATGTAATGATCTCTTTCATTTGTTACTAATTGTTTGTTCCTGATGAAGAAGAAACATACACAGGAATGTTGCTGAATTGAGTTAAGATGGCAGTTTCCTTACCAGCTATAATTCATTGTTAAAAAACAAAAGAATGGGGAGGTACAAAGTGTCATGTAAAAATCCTCCAATTTGTTTTATATCACAAGAAATACACGAGGAAATTCAGGAACAGATATAACAAATACAACATAATTTAGATTATGTTTGTGTTTGAAAAGAGTGTTTGAAAAGAGAATTAAAATGTCTTAGGATTATTCTACCTTAGTGGACTGATACATTAAGTACTGGGTGTATAAGACAAACGGGGTTGAAATTTTTTGGGTCAAGCTGCTTATGTTGTATCCTGCAAAGGGGTCACATCCTAGAGTATATCTAAAAGTGGCACGAACTTCCATTTCATTTATAATTTCATTGAAAACTCCATCTCATCTCCACTTGTTATAAGAGCTTTTGTGAGGCAAAATATTTTCTACTTCAAATTATATTTTGTGTTGCTGAGTTGATAATGATAGAAATTTCAGCTCTTATGTTCATGGATAATTATACAAAGTCCTTTTTATATTTCATATAAATGTTAAGTACTCTGGCTGCTCGTACTATGGGGGCATAGTACCACATGGGGGCACAATTTAAATTCGGAAAAAAATATATAGGGTGACAGTACATAATAATCAATAATATATCATAATCTAAAGAGGCAGTACCAAGGTGGATTTGTTGGTTATTCTAGATGGAGTGGTAAAAGAAGGCTTTTCTAGAGTGGTCCCTCACTAAGAATGAAATAAGGATATGAACCATATAAAAATCTGGAGGAACACTCAAGAGAGCAACAGAGACACATGCAGAGACACACCGATGCCTTGAAAAATGAAAGGGCCACTGTGTCTAGTGTAATCTCAGTAAGGAGTGATGGTCTAGAACAAACCCCAAGATGGGTGGGTAAAGCAGGAACACTTGGGGTCATACTAACCATATGGATAATTACTTATAAAAGAGTTTTCAACTAATTTTTTGGGCAGTTCTTGTTTTTTAGACATACTTATCTGCTTCTTTCATTTAGCTTTAGATGTAGGTATTCTAATTAGAAGCACATAAACCTGCATGCCATAAGTATTTGGCTTCTAAAAAGTTTCATTTGATTTAGAGGTTTTGTGTTTTAGGTGCTAGTGAAAACCAGAGTGAATACACAACAGGAATTAAAGAATTTGATAAGTAGGTTATTCTCTTTTAAAATGCTTTTAAGTAATGAGTGAAATGTTCTTTGTACCAAAATATTACAATTCTGAATGCCTTCTTTGTACAGGGTCTCTTGAAAGTTGCCATAGATAATGCCAGAGCTCAAGAAAAACAGGTCCAACTGGAAAAAACAGAGCTGAAGATGGATTTTTTAAGGGAACGAGAACTAAGGGAAACACTTGAGAAGCAGTTGGCTATGGAACAAAAGAATAGAGGTATTTTAAAACTTCCAAATAAGTTTGATACTTTTCATAAAATATTCAGGTTATTTACTGTGAGATAATAGTTTTCTTTGTTAATTTGCTTATAACTATTTTTCAGAGCAGGATTTGAATCCTGGGCTCATCGAATTTCCTAGTTTACAAAGCACATGATTTCTCTGTTCAACCTCAGGGAATTGAGATAGAACCTTAAATCATTAATCACTAATCACATAGCTTTTATTGCTTATAGAAATTAACAAATTCACAATTTTAAGATAATGAGCTCTGATGACAACCATGAAGAAAATTTCTATAGTTATTCACAGTTACCCTTTGAAAATGTGAGTTAAATAATGCTAAAGTAGAAAATACTGATTATTCAAGTGAAACAGAGTTAGGAAGATATTGATTAACTGAAATTAAATACTGATAAGTATCTGAACAAATGATGAAAGTTGAGTATTGTATATTTCTTTTTGAATGCCTCATTTTCATTCAACAAGTTCAAATGCATGTTTACTAGATCAAAATTATATTGCTAATATATAGATTACTTCCTTTAACATATTTTATAGCATGTTAAGATGATGTTGAAGGTTGTTATATTTGTATGTTCATATTACATACATGTTTGATGTGTATCCTTTTACAACCTGGTTATCTCTTGCTTCAACTATAAGATTCTCCTAATTTCTAAAAAAGGGAGATAGTGCTCTTTAATTTAACAAGAATCAAATATAAATACTGCAGGCATGTTCCTTATATTTGTTTGACATGGTCATTTAAAAGTGTTTCTATTTTCTTTTTAAAATTGGTAGAACTCCCTTTTTTCATTTGTACTATGAAGCAACAATATATATGTTAAGATGTTCCTAGAATGATATTGATTTGCAAAGTTGTCACTCCAAGTGTAGAACATAGTTCTACATCCAAATAAAGCAGTTTCATATAATTCAAGTACTGAAATAATCAAAACAAGATAAATATTGATAGCAGAATGTGTTCTAAGTGGATAGTGAAGTTTGGTCAGAGTTTTTTTATATGGAACCATCATCCATGAAATAACCACTTCTTGATATTCTTTTAATCACTTGGAGAATCCTTTTCTTACACAAACTTTAGAGGCAGGCCCTTGATATCCTAATGTAATCCTTTGGTTCCTTGAGAGTCCTTCAGGATTTTTTTTTTTTTTTTTTTCAGTTCAAACCTGTTGCAGGATTTATAGTCTCTTAATTTTCAACCACTAGAGGGCAAAATATTTAACAGAGTGTACCTTGAGCCTCTCATTTAATTAATTGTGAAAACTAAAATTGAGATAATAGCTATCAATAATTGCCTATTATGAATATATCTGTTAGAGCAGTGTATTACCCTGAAGAGAAAACATGGCAATCCCATTTGGTTCAATCACATGGGAAGAAACAATTAGTGGTCAATGGCAAGTCACTGGATATTGAGTTTTTAGTGCCACAGGAATGTACAATCCAATTAAATAACTCAGAAATTACTGTTTTCTTTTCAAAGGAGGTTTATAAACACTCTTTAGAAAAAGAAATACTAGACAAGCAATTTTGTTAAGGTAATCATATGCTTTTCATACAGCTAAACAAAGAAATTAGCTTTATTTGAAACTAGTTTTAATGGTTTTTCTTCTAAGGCTGTAGCCAACATATATTTTGATTAAACAGTTTTTGTTAACATATAATTCCAACCACAATAAGCACAGAAATCAATGGTGTGCCCTGTTAACAGCACTAGTGGTAATAATAGTATATGTAGAAGTGAGAAACTGAAACTAAATTCTTACTTGAACATTAGACCCTTCTGGTATGTTTTGAATATGTAGTGTGTTAAAAGTATTATTTTTCTTTTATCTGTAGTAAAGTATCAAAGACATGAAATGTTTATGCCTTTATCTGATTCCCAAAAGAATTTCTTCTCCTAGTTCTGTGACCAGCTCATCCACAATTTTTTCGAGCGAAAAAATTTTTAAAAGTATTTAAAAGAAAAATACATGTTTCTTTTCTATATGTTGATTACTTAATTTGTATATATTGTGAAACTCAAAGTAGTCCTCATACTTAAAGTATACTAAGTACAGTTATCATATACTTTGTGAAAGCATGTGTTATTGTTGTTATTTATATACAAAGATTTAATTAATATAAGAAATTAAATAGAAAATGAGTCATAGTCAAGTTTTGTATCATAATCTATTTTATATAATAGCATATTATTGCTAGAAATATAAAATTACTGGTAGTAATGAAGTTTTATACACTACTAGAATCTGCAAAGTAAATGTGTAATTTTCTTATAGTATACCAGTGCATGTGCTTTTTTTCACATGTACATTTTATTTGAAAAATCATTAATATATTTCAATGAATTACAGCAGTGTCATTCAAAATTTTTCTGCTTATATTTGTTAACAATAATTAAATTTTTCCTCCTCATAAATAATAATTTTTTGCATTTTCCATAATTGAGAAATAAATATGAAAAACCTAATCTGAGAAACTTTGTTTTGTCAAGCACTTATAGGAACGAACATTCCATTTGCTACTCAAAATTAGGGCCACAGAGGTGTGCTTACAAAGGTTTGCTCTAGTCAAACACTGCACTAGTCTCACTCACTGACAGAGCTTAAGCCACAATTCATTTAGTTAGAGCTCATTTACCTGTGAATATTCATATTGACTAAAATTAGTTTCTTATTGAATCTTTCTGTACCTATGACAAAGGCATTCTCGTAACATTCAAGGCTAAATAAAAATTGGCATCCTTGGACATTTTAATGGAATAAAAAATGTGGGGTTTTGTCAACTTCTGTACAGGTACATTCTATCCAGTGAGGGAAAAATACATAGACAAAATATATACATTGTGTAAGTTTGAGTATTATGAAAAAAACTTTTAATGTGCATATACCTTTTTCTAGCCATCGTTCAAAAGAGGCTAAAGAAAGAGAAGAAGGCAAAGAGAAAATTACAGGAAGCCCTGGAATTTGAGACAAAACGGCGTGAACAAGCAGAACAAACTCTAAAGCAGGCAGCTTCAACAGAAAGTCTCAGGGTCCTAAATGGTAAGAGGGTGCATCTTTATGCGTGGCTAATTTTCTTTTTTTTTTTTTTTACTTAAACAGCATGTGTTTATGGCTTTGTATATTTCTGTGTCTTGTGATTCATTAGACTGCTTGGAGCTGAAAGCAGGGGCAGATAGGATAATCATTTGTGTTGGGAGAAAGCTTTATTTCAGAGGTAATGACACCTCTTTGTTATTTAACTCCAGTCTCTGGTACCTGACATGCTTCTCTGTTTAACCTAACCTGTTTCTAATAAAATACAATAAAATATTAATCTCAGCACTTCACTACCTAGAACCCATTTTATAATCAATTTTTGTTACTTATGTATCATTTAAATCAGTCAAACAATTCTTTTGGTTATGGTTTTGTTCAACCTTTGCAAGATTGACAAAGATTTATGTAATTTTAATTCAGCACCAAAGTAACAGGTTGCTCTTTTTTTTTAAGGACAAAAGGAATCAAATGAAATATGTGTCACTCTTACCTTTCTGTGCTTTTAGACTCTCTGACCCCAGAGATAGAAGCTGACCGCAGTGGCGGCCGAACAGATGCTGAAAGGACAATACAAGGTAGGAATTTGCAAAAGGCTATAAATCTAGATCTTGCTGTATGAGTTTTTCCTCAGCTTTAGCCTGCTATTCAAGCATGTAGCCTACCATCTGGGCCACATCAAAACAAGTTCAAACAAGGTCAAGTTCATCTTGCTTGTTTATATGAATGAATTCATTTTGTGCTGATAGATTTTCTTTAAATTAACAGGTCATTTCTGTTTATACAATGCAATTAAAAAGGAATAATTAATTTTAAGCAATGTATGATTTAATTTTGGGCATAGTAAATGTGTTTCATTGAATGCTTAATGCCCAATCTAATGCTGAGAGGGTTTAAAAGTTCTATTCTCTATGAATAAAATTATAGCTATTAGTCAAATAGGTACTTCTTAACATTTTAAAATTTCCTCTTCTCATTTTGTGATAGTCACAGAGAGCAAGATACATACAAAACAGATTAGTTGTGAAGAATAAATAAGGTTGTTTAGTCCAATGGGAATTTCTGAATGGTTTGTATGCCATTATATATCTTTTAATAATACAAATCTGCAAAACAAAATCATACCTAGAATATTAAAGGGAGTTGTATTAAACATTCAAAAGTGCTAAATATGTTTGTTGTCACAGCCACACTATTAGGAAAGAACAAAATCTGAAGGTAACATACAGTCAAAATCTGTTCTACACTATAAACTCAATCTAGCAACATGAATACTAAACAGTAAAAACACTTGTTTTCTATTTCAAATGAAGATTATTCTTCAAAGGGAAGCCTAAAATGATTAACTGCTATAATCCTCCCAGTTGCTTTTATTTTGCATTCTAAGCTTAATCATTTTAGGTATATTGTTTGACCATTGTGTTCCTTAATTAGGCGCCAAAAGTGTCATTCTTGGTTTAGTGTAAAGGAAATACAACTTTGTAAATTAACATGTACAATAAGTTAAAAACTCAAAAACAGGAGAAAACAATTCTGGAAAAATGACACATTTTTGCCTAAATTTATTTTACTTGAGAACAAGATAATTATTTTTTAAATCTTAAGATATGAATCCTATGTTATTATAAGATGTTTCCTTGGGTATACAATGATAACACAATTGTAGTTTGCAGAAAAAACTTTTTATTTTAAAATATAATAGATTTTAGCAAAATGTATGTATCTTTAATATTGTTCAAATCATAAGTTTCCTACTACATATCTTTCTAAAAATATTGCAGGTGGTTACAGAAGATAACTTACAACAAAGCTACACCCCTTTATCAGAGACAATAGCCACAACAAATTCAATATAGGGCTCAGCTCTGATTTGTGTGTGCATGTACCAACTTCCCCGAGATCCAAATTGGGCTAGGAAAGCACTAATTACTAGCTAGAGGTGGTAATATAAATTATCTGGGATCCATAGATTATGCAAGGTGGTCAAAATTCAACTTAAGTAAAATTTAAGTAATATGTCCCTACCTATAAATAGACTTCATTAATAGCAAGAGTTGATCAATGATCAAACATTTTTGTATAGCTGACATATTTTATGACTCTGCTATCAATAATATTTTAGAATTCAGTAAAGCTGTAGTTGATTTTGTTGTTTTTAAAAATTAATATGTCTTCAAATATATATTTTTACATGGATAAAGCTTTGCTATATAGGTTGAAATATTGACATCTCTCAATTTCAATTGTGATTTGCTTACTTGGAGAAAAGATTAATTAACTATAAAATTGCCTTCCTTTTGCTATCCAGAATGCAATTCTTAGGACAACATAGAAAACTCACTGAAACAATTTTATAATTAAGAAAACAAAACACTTGAATAACAATTATACATATGAGTTTAACGTCAAATATAAATTATAATGGAGTTTATGCATTGATTTAATTCATTCATTATTCATTCAGTCTGTCAATTATAAAGATGTTCCTCAATTCTAATGTGAAAAATAAGTTAATAACTTACTTCTTGCATACTTTTATTGAATTTATATTGTTCAAAATACAAATACAAAATTCTAAATAAAACAACTAATATTTTAATTTTAATTAGATAATGTAATACTTCACAAATGTAATTCTAAAAGGCATGGAAGGTGAGCGTGTGTTTCTGGAGTAGTTGCTAAAAAGATATTTGTTTCACCAGCAGTTGAACAACCCAGGATTTAAAATACGAGATCATTCTGTGCAACTCTAACCTCACTCCATAAACTCAGTTAGTACTTGAAGACTGTCTTTTTCAACCTTCAAGTCAACTAATACATTTGGGAGCCGAAAAAATAATAAAATTCAAAAAATGGAAGACTTTATGTAAATTCTGAGTCTAAGCATAAGAATGGGAAAGTCAAAGAAGGAAAAAAAAAGTCATTGGGTTGCCATTCTGCAGCTTGCATTTGGGAAGCTACAAACACCTGTGGCTTCACAACTGGAGAATGATCAATCACAACCTTTGTCTCAGTGTCCCCAAACCCAGGTATCATGTAATCTGTATTTGTACTTACTCCTACTCCAGCCCTAGCTGAAATTATGCTCCATTCCAAAAAATCTAAATTCAATAGACACGACAAAGAACACACTCATTTGTTTATGCTCACCATGTAGTTATGTTTAATGTTTGGCAATAAATATATACCGTGCTTGGCCCAAGTGCCATTCAACTAGCTTTCAGGCACTGAAAAATTCTCTAGTACCAAGTCATTACACCCAAACACATATCTCATATTATTCTAAACATTGTTTGACTTTTATTTAGTTCCACCATTTTGTAAAAGTACAGCAGAGGAGAGGAAGAAGCAAGAAAGCAATTTAAAAGTATTCCTGGAAAACAAAATTAATATTAAAAATTCTTCAGTGTCCAAATCACAAAGCAATTTAATACAATAATTCCTAATCATATTCTTATTTTGATAAGTAAAGTAAGTCAGTGTATTGCACACATGGGTAAATTTTTCATTTCTTACATTTCTGACAGCTTATGAGTTTCATGGAGATTTTATGAAGAGATTATAAATTGAAAAATTAAAAACATTTATGAATTAAAAACATGATAGTTTTCTCTTATACCTTGAATCTTACTGATTTTTATGCCATGTTGTCCTAGAGTTTGAAAATTTTATCTTTTCAGCTTTTTGTAATAACTTTTGAATGTTTAGATTGTGTAAATATCCTTCAAAATCTATTCTGCCCTCACACATGTAAGTGGCTGTCCACACACGGCATATCGCCAAATAGAGAATATTGTTAGGATTTCTTCAGCTAAGTTCTAGTCTCTTTATTCTCTGTCCCAGGGCAAAGATGGCTTATTTTACTTAGATGTTTTCACAGTTAACAAAAGTATCTCCAGGTCATGCAGAGCTTCAGGTATTAGCCAACTTGTATTTGATTGTCTTACAGAAATCTCAAAGTCTGTTGCACAAAACTGAAAGGATCTTCCTTCTTCCTCTGCATACCTGCCTTGCTCATGTGTTCTTTCCCTGTGGTACCTTCAACCTTCCAATCCGATTTGCTCCTTAATACATAATGCGGAAAAAAATGGAGTCTTTCATTTTCCTACTCATCCTCTCCCTCTCCACACAAATGCTTCTCTCCCCACTCATGCTATGTACTATTGTCATCCTGGATATTACATTTTTCTTCACTTTCTTGAAAACTTCACATCTTTCTCCATCTAGCAGAGTTTGTTACCCTTGTCTCTGCCTTCACTTACACTTGTTTGAAGCTTCATCTTGTCATTTGCTGTTTTCAGGAATGCTTCCAGATCCTATACCTGCTTTAGAGGCACCGCCTTGCTTTTTAGGTTTGCTTCCTTCTCTAGGGATACTCACCTAGAACCATATTTCTGTTCTCGAAAATAATGTTATGTGTTTATTGTTCCTTATTTATTGTCTTACTTTCTAGATGGACCCCTGCAGAGCTTGAACCTTTGGGTTTTAGCACTGTGCCTTTAGTTCCTGCATGTCAGACACATGCGTATGAATGTGTCAAATGTTTCTGCTACACTCATAACGTGGAATGTCTGTATCAAGCATAGGTGAATTACCACCTATGTTTTTCTCTGGATGTGGAGAACCCTTATTCTGGGATTTCTCAGAATTCTGTGGAGATTCTGATGCGGGAAATACAGGATAATGTGATTTTGTCTGGAAAACTCAGAATTTAAATTCTGGCAGATTAATGTTCATTACAAATTGCTGAATTAATGGTGTGTATTTATTCTATGTTAATTTCTTTTTGCATTTTCACATAAGATTTAGAGTCTGAATATTCACTTGAATCCACTTTTTCTTTTTAAATTTATTTGTAATTTAACATACCTTAGTTATGTTTCTTAAATATTTCTTTGTACTTTGTTTTAACACATCTTTTCTCATCCTTTTCTCTTATCTGTTTTTCATAATTTCAAATAATTGCATCTTCCCTGCATATTGTTTCATTGGTCAATTATAAACATACTCTAATGTGGAAAATGTGCATTAGTGCTGTTGTATGGTATGTCTTTCATAAAATTTCCAAAAAAAAAAAATTCACTTTCAATGGAGTGACCTTTTGTTTTTTCTTTCTAAGAAAAAGCCTATACTTTTAGACCAAGAAATAATTGCTAGAAATCAATGAGAATGTGGACCATAGTTTGTCTGACACATTAAACTATCTGCAAGATGTGCTTGCAAAATCTTGACTTCACTTGAATATATGTTTCTTTTATTTACTTCCAATAGCCATAGTAAAAACTCTTTGACTTTGACTGATCTCAGATCATAAAAAAACTAAATACTCTTCCAATGAAAAGACATAAAAGATTTCCTATACTTTAAATTTTTCTTTTCCAGTTGAAAAATATCTTATTTTTGCTTCTGAGATATTTGAAGACACACAATAAATTTAAAAATTACTCATATAGTCCATAGATATTTATTGAACAATGATGGTATGCCAAGCACACACTTATGATGTTACTGTATTAGCACTGGGAACTAACTTTAGAAATAAATTGCATTTCTTCATTTTGCAAAAAAGAAAGCCCAGACATAGTGAGAATACATGGGTTAGAAGTTGCATCTTGATTTGATCAGCGTTGGAATTTTTAACTTAATCCAGTTACTTTGCACATCCCTTATTTTCTTCCAGTTTTACATGTGGGTTCATCCAAAATATCTCCACTTTTTAAGATATATCTAATTATCACTATTATTTGTTTAGTAATGTATGGCTCTAAAGTAACACAATACAGATCATTTTTATGAGTAGAATTGTTAGAAGTCAGATTTTTTTTTTCTTTTTTGTTTTTTGATTTTTTTGGGTTTTTTTTTGAGACTAGGTCTCGCTATTTAGCCCATGGAACCGCGGGTTCACATTGCCCGGGGTACCACGGACTCAAGCAAGCTCCAGCCTCAGCTTCCCAGGTAGCTGGGATTACTGGTGCGCGCTACCACACCCAGCTATTTTTTGGAACTAGGTCAGGTCTCGCTACAGGCTCCAGGTGAGACTGGAACCGCGATCCCTAGCCCTGGCGGCTTCATAGGCTGAAGCTTACAAGCATGAGCAACCATGCCCTGCAGAAGTCAGATTTTGATTCAAATATCTGTTTCAGTATTTTTCTTGTTTTCCTTTAGTAGATGCTTCAAAGGGCACCTCAAAGGATTGTTTTTAGGATTAAATAAAATAATCTATACAAGCATTTAGCACATACTGGGCAATAATGTGCATACAGTTAAATTTTAGCTCCTAGTATTAAATTTTATTAATACAAGTTAACATATTTACTATAGCACACCTAACAACTCTTATTCAAACTCTTATTACTCCAATTAATTTACTGTTCTTTGGGGAGAAAAATTTGCCTTTATAGTAAAATGTTTAGTCCCATACTAAAATATTTGCATAAATTGACATTTTTTTTGTTTCCTGTACCTAATTTTCCATATTCAAAAATGTGTTTGTTGAGTACAGGATGAGTAAGAAAATTTCATAAGAAAAATAGAAAAGAGGTTATTTAAAACTGGTTTCTAGACTGTTTGCACTGCATATTGACTTTTGTTTAGTCACTTTTAAATATGTAATCACCATATAAATGGCCTCAAACAGTTTTCCTGGTCTTAAAAAAATAAATATTTCAATTGTTTAACTATGACACAAATAAAACAATAATTTATTTCAAGTTTCTTGGCACCAGTTCCTGCTATTTGGCAGTATTTCAATACAGCTAATCAATTTAAGACACCATTGATTAAGTTGAACAAAAAATGATATTGATTGCAACCAGTAACCAATAAACAGTCTATTGTTCCATAGTTATCATAGGTCATTGTTAACTACTTGTTTAACTAGACAAGTAGAGTTATTATTAAAAAGAAAATCTCAAAGGTACTCATGGGTTGACTACTATAAAACTTTCAAATATTTTCTTCTAACTCTATATCTACATTTCATTCTTTTAAGAAATAAAAGAAAAAATAAATCTGGTATTTTATATGCTCAAACTCCAAATACTAAAAACCTATACTAGCTTTTTATTGGAAATGGCTTCTTATGCAATTTAAACTAGTTCTTAGACATAGACAGCAGTTAAGTATGATATTACTCAAAATTGTAGTAAAATGCAATGAAATTATGCAAAACTAGTTTCCATGTATTTTTCAAAAAATCTAACTTTCTATGTTACTAGTTCTTATTTTTTAAAATGCTGTTATTATAGGTTTGTCTTGAGTTTTGACATATCATGAGGGTTTTTGAAGTGATTTCTATCCTTACTCTGTTGCTCAATATTAGGTAGTATGTGAGGAAATATTGGTATCAGTTTGAAATGTATTTGAGACCATTATACTGGTAAAAGTAAGATAATAGGTATTATAAGTATTGTAAGATTTCTGTGAATCTAGGCATTATCAGGAATAATTAATTGAAATTGAAGATTAAGAGAGGAATATGGACTTTTTTGCTAAATTGATGTTAAGTACTGAAACACAGCAGTCGTTAATGGAAAATATGATAAGAATTATTTGTTGTAGATAAAATTGGCTTGTTTATGGACATCATGATTTGACTTGAATATTGTTCTGAATCAAAATACAACATACATTGAAAGTGGAAAATGGGAAAAAAGATTATCAAGAGGCACTAAAGACAAATGCAAGATCCAATTTGATATAACATCATAATCCGTGATAAAGAGTGGTTAAATGAAGTAGAGCAATGAAATTCACAGATGATTCTAATTTATAATAGAGGGTATAACATACATTTTTCTGTACATTGTAAGTATGCAAAGGAAACAGGAAATTTAGAAATTTCAAGATGATTAAAATGAGATGATCTTTATAAGAAAGAAAATTTATTCTTAAATTCTGTTTTTTAAAAATCATTTAAAAATTCAACCAATATCAATAATAATACATGTCCACTTACAACTTTCCTGATACTATACTAATAGTGACTGGCTAAAGGACTGAGAGAAGTGTAAGAAAACAAGTTGGAAAAAAATCTCTGTCATTCAAATTACATATGAAAAGGTGTGCATTTTTACTGGTTTGAATTGAAAATTTGTTTTTGTCACAGTCAATGTATTCATTTTTTATCATCAGATAGTATATTAATATCTTTTGGTTTAAGAAAAATTTATTGAAAAAATATATTTACATTGACTCTTGTTTTTATCTTTATCACCAAGAGAAAAAATTGATTGCCATAATATCAAATTAAATTGCTCATAAGATAACTGTTGAAAACATCTCATAGCTGAAGATTACATAACTGAAGATTACAATTTAGTGACATAGATTAGTTGTTCAAAGTCATAAAACCTGCTTCCTTTTTCTGAGTCTATACATACACAGTTTAAAAACTTTGACCATCTAAGAGAACCTTTAATAAATATCAGTCTTTTATTTAAGATGTAGTATAGATACAATTTTTAAAGTTTTTTGAGAAATATCATCTATAGTTCTGGAGATACCATAGTGATTTGAAAAATATTTACATTTCAGAAAAAAAATCCATTCATAAAGTTTATTCATTAAATTATAGGATATACTAAGTAAAATATTGTAATTATGCACCTGATGATGGAGAGTTATCTATTTTGATAGATGTATTGTAAGCATTCTAGATATATAACACTTTGCTTAAATTCTCACTTAGAAAAAATAAAACATCATCATTTAGACTAAAAATGTAAAAAAATGCTTATGGTGCATTATTCCACCTCCCATGGATAGGGACAGAATGCAGACATGCCACAATAATGTTTTTTATTTCTACTGTTCGAACCATATTAATGAGAACATCATTTTGGAGAACTAATTATTTCTATTTGTCTTGTGTCACACTTTCTAATTCCCCTATATTAGCACAGCCAAAGCAAATTAATTGCTTTTCCAGCAGTTGAACCTTGTCCAAGAATGAGCTCACATTCCCTTCCAGTTTCCCTGTTTCTGGGAGTGCATTGTGTCAGAAATTTCTCTTGATACTAAACATAGTCTAGAGAATATCTTTACAGATTTCTGTGCACTCACTTGATGAAATTTATAAGTTTAAGTGACCCGCCAGGAAAGATAAAGTTCTTAGCTGCAAGATTATACATCAAAACAGTTAAAGCGAAATTAAAATTAAATGAATGAATCTCACTGAAGCAAAAAAAGCAGTAATTAATGGTTCCCTTAATTGTCTTCATAAAATATTTGCATGGGTCTAATTTGCATAATTTGCATGTATTAATTAATCTTTCAAAGGAATTTTGTGCTGAGAGAAGCCAAAAAATCTCTTTGTTTTATTTAACATCTAATGAAATATTTATCTTCTTTAATGAACTTCTCATCTTCATTAAAATAAAAATTGCACAAGTTTGTATGTTTTAAATGTTTTTATAATTGAAGTATTCAAAAAAAATCTCTTTAGACTTAAACCGCTGAAAAACAAACTCATTATTTGCATTCAGTATCATTTTAACAACAGCAACACTTTAAAAAACTAAGTCTAATTTCACTTTCTCAAAGGTGGCAATGCCTTTGGTAAATGCCTAAATGAATGTAGCTATTTAGCTTTAAATGTAAGATATACAAAATCCCGATCATTTCTTTCAGTGGTAATGCTATTTTTATGACTACAATAGTGGGCAACTGGAGTGTACATATGAGAAAAATCAGTATGTTTAATTGTTTGGGAAATGCCTCATTGGTTGAAAATATTTTAACTGGTTTAAAGAAATTAGTTCATTAAAAACCATTTGCTATTATTAACAACTGCTCGATTGACTTACAATATTTTCTGGCAGAAGGTATACAGTTCCAACTTTATTCTAAATATGCCTGCTGGAGAGTTACAGCAGGGGTTTCTACTCTCACAAGCTAAGAGATCATAGTGAAAATCAAGAATCGTGCCTTGGCAGGGATGAAATGAAAAAAATCTCATCAAGTGCCAAATAATATATCTTCAAGAGAGCTGAGGAAAATGTGAGCAGAGATCCTGATAGTTGCAACACATAGGGGAAGGGAAATTGGTGATTTGTTAATGGTATTTATTCACTGATGCAATAGTGACTCAGGGTATCACAAAGAACATTAGCTGACATTTCTAAAGCGATTTAAATATGTATCGTTTTCATATAACTTTTTTTTTGTTGATCTTCGTCACATTCTCATTTTATATTTCAAAACACTGAGGTAGACATACAGCAAATTGTTTAGAATCAAGCTTTGATTTAGGATCTCTAGATCCTTTCACTACAAATGCCTTGACCCTTCATGACATCAATGATTTTATATGGTAAAGAAGCTATAAGTGGCTAAATGTTAAACTAGATAATAAAGGTGGTATATATTGATAAGAATTAAAATTCAAAATGTGAATATATAGTGCTTTCCATGTAAAGTTTAGTATGTCATGAAGTCAGTCAAATTGACTTTGGTTTCTATAAAATACATCTTTAAGAAATAAAAAGTCATTTTCATTGGGCAAGTATTATTTCCTGTCCTATCATAATTTGCAAATCATAATTTGCAGATTCTCATGAAATTTTCTCTAATTAAAAGAAGAAAGGAAAGCCAATAGGTTACAAAGATTATTATTAACCAGTGACAAAATAAGTAGCAATACAGACTTTTTCTAGCATTCACATTGATAATGTGTTTAAATTAACTGAATTCTAAAGTATTAAAGTAGCATTAAGACCATTTAGTGCTAGAGAATAGTGATAGAGTGCACTGTGTCAACCCTGCCTTTCATTAAATTGTGAGCCTGTTAGCTCACTTTAATTACAAATAATTATATTTAAATGTTAATACTGTCTTTTATAAAGATATTTTTATACTGTTTGAATAACAGAGACAACTAACTTTCTGGTGAGTATAGACATTCAAATATATACACATACCAAATGGGTCCATGGTCCATTGAGATACATAAATTATTTACTCAGACTGCCTAGGTAAAAATTTCCATAGTGTGGCTTATTATCTGTATAATATTGTGTAAAATAAGCCTTTTAATAGGTATCCCTAGCTGGTAAAACACAAATAATGGTCATCATATCCACCTTATAGTGTTATAATGAAGATAAGTGGATTAATAAATGTAACAAATATAAAGTGTTGCCTGGTAGAGGCTAATTGCTAAAAAGCATTTGCTGTTTTTATAATTATACACAAATTTAATGTCATACCAGTTGCATTAGAATCAATTACTAATAATAATTAAATATTTAAATTTAAAATAATTATCTTAAGCCAATTGCTTTTTTATCATATATAATATATGCCTTTAATGTGTTTTTTAAGTTGGAATTAAAAATTGTATTCAGATTCTCAATTAGCATTTCACTAATTCATACATAATATAATTTTTAAATATTTGTTTCAATTTAACAATATGAGTTAAGGACATTATTTGCAACTATATATTCTGATGACTTGTTATCTGTTTCCAAACTAAAATAAGAGATAAACTGGTTATTTTTGACTCATTTCAGCTGTAAGTTTTAAGAGATTTATTATTTATTTTTTTGCAATTTTCTCTTTCTATGGTTTGTATTTCTGTATAGTGTGGAGTAAATATGAAGTCTTCTAATTCATGTATAATCATACTCCAGAGACAGTAAATCTCCAAACATAGTTTCACTTAAGCTTACTAATTATACCTATAAAACGATGAATGATGGCTACAAATTATTGGATCTGACTCTCATTCTTTATTTATTTCTCCCTGGGAGAAAGAGTACAGGATGGGGAGATTTTAGATCATAAATTATTCCCACACAAAATCAGGTTTGTTGTGTTTAAATTTGATTCCATACCATGGTTTTATATTTACTCTTGAAATTCACATTTTAACCAATCAAGAAATATTTATTTGCTTATTATTTCATATGATAAAATGATATTTGCTTGTATTAATAAACTCAATGTCTATTTTTTCTTGGTGGTTTATATTGGTGAATATAGTCTAAGTTAACATTGTATCTTTTACTGGCATTTATAAATTTCTCTAGTGAAGGTATATGGAATTTCATAAGCTAGGTCTTATTTCCACATAAACAGTAGGGACTAGAGAAAGTTTTCCTAATAAGGAAAGATTAGATGTAACAAAGGAGAAATACCTTACCATTTGTTTCTTGAGGTAACGATACACAATACTACATATGTTTTAGAAGGCGAGGTAAACCCCTTTATAAATGTGTGTTATCACACAGTGCCTACAACCAAAGCATCAATAATCTTCCATCACAATCCATTTTGTCCTTGCACTATTTACTCCCATCCCACCCCTGCCTCTCCTTCTGATAATCTCAGATCTGCCATCAATGGCAGATTTCAATTATTTGGTTAGTTTTTTGTTTTGTCATTACTTTGCTTTTTGTAATCCACATAGGAAAGAAATCATCCTATATATAACTTTTTTCTGATTTATTTCTCTTAGCATAACCCTCTCCATTCTATGTTATTTTCAGATGGAAAAATTTCATTTTTTAATAGTTCAATAGTATTTCATTGTGTGTATACCAGATTTTCCTTATTCTCTTACACCCTTGGGTATGTAGACTGGTTCATAATTTGACTGTGGAAATATTGCTGCCATGTTTATGAGTTTTAGAAATAGAAATCAGTATTAGGGACACTTCTGCATATGATGGTACACAGTTCTCTGAATAATATTTGTTATATTATGTTGTTTTGTCCTAAATTCAATATAAACATTGTATCAAAGTTACTGATACAGAGCAACAATTTAGAATTTAAATATGGTGATAAGGATTCTAGTTCTGGAATTATGCTACAAAAAGAGGGTGGTAGAACTTGAAATTCAAAGAGGAAACCAAATTGCAAGACTTAAAAAGTAAAAAAAGTGGTTGTTGGTTCAAAAGAGAGTAATCTGGGATAGCAATCTAAACTAGATGAAATGATGATATGGTTTGTCTTGCCACTCTTAGCTTTGCTGTGACAAAAGGCATTTAGATAGAATTGTCAATTAAGTAAGTATCTTGGTGATTATGGAACTGGAGTTTGAAAGTGTAGTGATCTAAAACAGGGTTCAGATAAGAGACACACCTTTAGGTACCATTAAATAAAACGTTATGTTAAAGTATAGACTATCTTTGCACAATATTGATATTGCTGTTGTTCTGAAAAGGTTAAAATGTCAAGCCACTTACCTCCAACCAAAGAAAAGATTATAATAGTGTAACAAATGCAACAGTACAAAGCAAAGTATGTTCAAAAGACTAGAGTTAATGCATATGTAACATTTCCCACATTCTTACTATAATAAATGACCTGATGCATTTTTTAATAGAGTAAACACACTGTAACTTCTTTTTCTGCAGCAGTTAGAAAAGACAGATTGCTCAGCATTGATTTTTGTCCTTTAAAGTAAATATAATAAAAGTGGAACCAAAAAATTTACAATGCTACATTATATACATAAAATTAGAATAGAGAATGCTAAAAATACATAGTGCTATATTAGATAATTCATATTTTGGCTTATTTATTTTGCATCTTTGTTGATTCTGCAGATTTTACTCATGACAAACTGTCAATTCAACACTTGCATTAAGAGGCATGTATTTTTCATGATATTGTTTCCTATGGCAGTATGTTGGATACCAGTCCTTTCAAGTAATCAAATGGTACTGAAAAGAGTCATAAACAAAAGAGCAACTATAACTTACTCTCATTGTTAGCTTTTTGCTCTGATGCATAGATATTCTTGCAGTCATTTGAATAGCATAGTGCAGTCTTATTTGGATGAAGGAAAAACTAAAAGTTACAATTTTATTTTACTTGGTCAGGAAAGAATGCTCACGTAATAGTGAATTAACACAATAATGTGTGTTGGACCAAAATAATACTAGCCCTATTCAATATTTTAAGGGTTAAGAGCATTATGATTTTTCAGTGCATAAGGCATTTAGTTGATAATAGAGTCATCAAGTGTCTGGTTAGAGTTGCAGCATTTAGAGAATTCTCATTCAAGCACTAAAGTAGTGAAGAACCAGACCCATAAAACAGAATTGATGAAGTTGTGAACTCTTCATTTAGACATAAGGATGCTATCAGTGATGTGATGGAAAGCAGAGATTAATTATCCAAAATTTACAAGTTAATATTTTTATAGTTATGGCAATGTTTCCCTTAAAGAGAGATGTAGCTGAAGTTGGTATAATTAAAATGAGTCAGGATATTAAGATAAAATAAGCATTCTTGGTTGAACAATTTTTTATTGTCCAAGTGCAACTTTGAGTTAGCGTTAAAAGTAAGAGTAGTGCATTATCTGTATGGAAGGAAATAAAAGATTTGATTATAAAGTGGTTTTGACATAAGCCTAGATGAATTTTTATATTCATAATGCTTTTTAAAATGTAACCTTAATTCAAGATATAATCTACATGATGACATAAGTTAATTTTATTCATGTCACAATTTCTAATGATGGGAAAATACAGCAATACTGACAGTATCCACAGCCACAGTTATTAATTTTAATGGAAATAGTGGCCTTGTTACCATAATGGAGGGTCGAATTTCACAGTAAGCTTGAAATATACATATTACCACCGTTTATCACATTTCTAAATATATGCACATTTATTATAATATACCTTAAATGTTTATTTGTAGAGATTTTGTGTTTATTTTTTGAAATTACATTACAGAAATTTGGCAATCTCATTGAATTTAATATATGCTGAGAACAAATTGTAATTTACAGTGAGTGTAAATTGTAAGTTCAGAATACGCCAGTGTTTTCTGAAAAATCTTTTTTTCTAAAGACAAAAAGACAGATCATTTATAAAATGCAGTTACCCATTAATGTTGTATATTTTCCTGATAGCATATTTTTGTCTTTTTTTTATTACTTTCCATTTTAGAAAACAGTGTGTTTTAAAATTGTTACTGTTTGTGACTGTTTTGTTGATGTTTTCCTGATCTATTTGCAAAGAATTATGTCTGTTTTCTTGGAAAATATGCAATATAATAAACAGTAGTTTCAAATACTACATGATAGTGATTAAACCAAATTGAACTTGGTCAATCACTGTTAGTGAACCAAAAATTTTAAAGAATATTCAAAAAAATGGTTTCTTGTTAAATCTAATATCTTTTTAGATGATCTTAAAAGAAGGGTCTAGGTTATATTTTTCTTTTCTTCATGATAGTTCATTAATCAGTAACATCTTCATCAGTATGGAGCGCTCCTTTCACAATGCATCAAGTGATCAAAATAATCTGAGCATTTCCATTTCCAACAGAAACATACAATTAATCCTGTTAACTGTTTAAAAATAAAACTTGTGTGATTTATTTCAAGATTGGCAAATCAGGTTTTAAAAGTTATTTTGATATACCAAGATAAGGAATAATGCAGTGGTTAACATTTAGCTTGGTTTTTGCTGTTTCTCTGAACTGTAGACCAAACTTATAAGGTGGCATATGACTTAGTGAATTCACATGACCTAGAGTTGAGTTATGAACTATTTCTGTGTTACAAATAAAGGAAGTTGAGGTACACTACCCCAAAAGTTACAAGAACTGAATATTTACCTATAACAATGGCCAACAGATTTTCCTTATAAAGAAAGCAGTAATAGTTACCTGTTGTGGCACAACAAATTACCTCAGAAGCCCATGGTATACAGCATTTGTTACCTCATGCTTCTGTATGTGAACAATCTCAGAATAACTTAGTTGGGTTCTTTGCTTTGTATCTCTCCTGACATCAATAATGTATTCACAGAGGCTGCAGTTCCCTCTAATCTCTAAGAAGGTAGCATCCAGTTTTAAGCTTACTTATGTGGCAGCTGGTATACCTTGAGTCCTCAAAGGTGTTGGACTGAACACCTTCCTAGCTGGCTATTATCCAGAGGCCATCGGTAGTTACCAGCCACATAGATTCCCCATACAATAGTTCAGTACTTGGCAACCTGATTTGGAGTTCAAGGAAGTAAAATGTTGCAGAGTGCACACCAACAAGATGAAATACAAGTTTTTATAACCTATTCTTGCAAGTGATTTCCCATTACTTTTGCCATATTCTCTTTATTAGAAGCAAATCATTGGGGCATAAGTACCAAGATATAGGGAGTATTGATGACTGTCTTAGATGGTGACTTTCACAGAAGATTATCAGAAAATAAAACTCACTTTATCTGGAAAGAATGGAATTATAATAAAGGCTACTATAGAATTCAAATATTTTACAAACTCTGTAATATATTGAAAATAGACCAGTTGTCCAATATGCATCTGGTTGGTAACTCTAAAGCTGACTGGACATTTGTCAGTCTTTCCTGCTTAAATGCTTTGCCAAGGATACATTTCTGGCACTGGTGATTCTCATATTCTTTATTTAGATATGATAAGTCTATCAGCACAAGTTGTTGCCTGTTTGCTAGTTTGTCCTTTAATATAGCTTTGCAAATCTCTGAAATTGACACCATGTGTTATTTTAATATTTAGTGCATAGAGTATTACCTAATTTAATAGCCCTTGTTTTAATTAATTAGTTTGTTAATTAATTATTTTTGATGTTCCTCCGCCTTCCCCTTCCCCCCCACCCTCCGGTCATTCTGTCTCTTCTTTCACACTCAGTTATTGGTGAATTTTTAGTCCATTTGATTCTTCTTCTTTTCTGGAGCAACGTTTTTTTGCCAGGTATAGACGTGTTTTCCTGGGACACATGGCCTTTGTTTAGTTTTCCAGGTGTATCTCTGTTGCAGGTAGCCAGCTCATGTATGTTAGTATCCTTTCAGTGTCTCCTCCTTCTTATTGGTCATCTGCTCTGATCCAGGTTTTGCCATATTTTGCTCCTTCTTTGTTTGTAGCTCTGGTCACTGGGGTTGAAAGCATTTCTCCTAACCAATGTTTGTGTAAAAAGTTTTTTGATTGGAATAGGCACTGGAGGATGGTTGATTCAGTTCATAGTGAGGCCATTGCCTGTCTCTATGACTTTCCTCTATGCATAAAATGGGAGGGTGCTTAACTCACACTGAAGGCATCTCTGAATCAGAGATTCCATTCCCATCTGTGGAAATCTCGGTGGTTGTATTTCTGAAACAGTTTGTCTCTATAGTTAGTCTTACAGCCATGAGTCCCATGGATCTGAAATGATCATTTGTTCTGGGTTTTACTTCTTTCTCCGCATCTCCATCTTCATGTGTATCTGCCACTGAATTAATGATTTATTTGTTTCTCGTGAGAATTGACTGGATTTGGAGAAGACAAGAGGGGGTAATCCCTACCAACCCATCTACTGCCCTTCACCATGCCTGCCACCACCACCCTCCAACTCCTGTTAGCCCGCACATCCAGCAGTCCCCCCCATCCTGAGGTGCTGCGTGGGAGGGTTAAGCCTCTAAGGATATAGGTTAATTTAATAGCTCTTGTATAGCATGCTATTGTGTAGCATGTACCTACATACTGCCTAAACATTTGATAATTCCATTAGGCAATATATATAATGCTAATCTTTAGTGAAATATCCTTTCTCTAGTTAAAAGTTTCTCAGATATATTGAAAAAAATTGAAGTCTTTCCCTGGGTTTGTCATTTGTCAAGTTTTGTAGTAGCTAAGCACTTCAGTTCAGCATTGTGTGTTAACTAAAGCTCTAGAGATTTACTGCTTTATTCACTCACAATTTCTGTCTAAAACAAATATACCTTATTAAATTTCCAAATTAGTCATGCTTTGAAAATGGAAAAACATAATGCTTAACTTTTAAAACATGATGAATTTTTCCTCCAAACTTAAAAGAAAATAACTATGTTCTGACAGGAGCTGCCCTTCTAATTGCCACCTTTGGTTTCCCCCAGAAATAACACATTAGTTTTTCTGAAAACTCAATTTATTCAGAGAATTTATCTAGTTTCTTCCAGGCATACATATACAAATACTTGATTTGAAAATTCCTTGTTTTCCTTCTTTGCAGTATCTTATATTCTCAAAAAAAAAAAAAAAAGGCATCACTTTTCTTCTTTTCTTCTATGCTCTGTTTTAATTAAACATACTAGATGATTTATCCATTCATCTGTCAGATTCAGATATGCCTTCCAATGATTATTTCCATTCCTGTATCATAATCTTCTCTCACTCAGAAATAAATAGAAAAATGAAGAAAGTAATATGAGATTTCACTTTGTTTCACTTTGCTGAAGTTGAGAGGTCTCACCTTCCAATCAGGACAAGGTAACCTAAGTGCAAAGTATCCCATTCCCACTTGCTGGTACATTAACCACTCTGATGGTTTCTCGCTTCTTACTAATGAATACTTAATTAGAACACACATGCAAAAATACTTTGCAAAAGCAGACCTACCAGCAATATAATTTTTCCTTATTTACTAAAAGAAAAACTTTCAAAGAGATTGTGCTCTACTTTTGGTTTTGCATAAACTTGTAAATGATAATCTCTGTTTCAAACACAGTTTAAGAGTGGAGTAATTGCCTTATACCAACAAATACACATTAGCATATACTGTTCTAACTAATGAATAGTGAAGATAAGCAGACTTCATAAACTTTGCAATTAAAAGTTTATTCTCATAAAAAATAAAGGGCCATATTCCATCTTCTGTCCACACCCAAAAGTCCAGTAATTTTTCAAGCCGCTAAACCTTTTATTTGGAGTATCCTATTAAGAAAATCACTAAACATCATTTTACTAAGACCTGAATAGAAATTCTCAAAAGGTTTGTTGCTAAGCAGTATATATTCTTACTATGAAAAAGTTCCAGTTTATCAGTGAAACAGCATAAATCTTCAACTAGTTATATTCATTAAGTATGATTTTGGTTTATGTATTAAAATTTAATCCAAATTTGAATTCAATATTATATTTATGTATTTTTCTTTAATCCTTTAATCTTGAGCATTTCTTTGCCTTTTAAAAATGCATAAAATTGACATTGTTAGAGAATGCACAATAATGAAATATGTCACACTTTGCTTCTGATGTTTCCGTGGGCTAAGCTCACATATATTCTAAGTGAGTATTTGACCCAAGTAAAGTCATGTTCTAAATACATAACATAAAGGTAAATAATGTCTATCTCCCCTTCATTTTGTGGTTAGTTTTGATAGTTCCTATTGTGTATTGTTATGTAACACTTGGGAGTTTCAAACAGATTCAAGATGCTAGAGATACACAAAGATATATGATAAGCATTTATTTTTGAGGAGATTACAGCCAGATTTCAATCAATTTCTCTCTAAAAGAGAAACAAGAATGTGAATCCTCTGACAAGTGGTTGTAACAACATTAAGGTTCTAGCAATATAGCTATGGGATTAAAACCCTGTGTACATAAATATAAGATCATTATTCATAGCAAACATTTTGACATGAGGTTAATATTTTAAAAATAAGCATAGAATTGACTACTATCTCTTGTTCAGACAAACAATAGATATTTGACAAAAAATTGACGAATATTTTAAATCAATTTTGCTTGCCTATATTCACGGAGATATGGCTTTAAGAACATTTACTTCTTAAATTGACAAGAATTTATAAAAACACAGGGTCCAGATTCTATGCCAATTAGGATTTTTAAATTTCAAAAAAAAATCATTAATACCCAGTAAAGTAGATTGAAAAAGGAAAATAAAAATCATGACTGTATTTAAAATGTCTCTTCTTTAGTATACCACCAACAAGAATGCAACGTCACAGGAACTGAGATACTATAAGTAAATCTAGTTGTTTGGAAAAGGTATTTTGCCCAAAGCTACAGTTGACTAAATAACTCCAAGCAAGCTAAGATTAATCACAGCCATCTGTAGATCTTCAGATGCCTTCTTTTCATATTCTTCAGTCCAGCTTCCATTACAGGTTTTCTGTTTGGTTTCCATTTGAAGGAATGTTCTGATTAGATCACTTTACTCAATGATGATCCCTCCTGGTCCTGCGATACCTAAGAGTCTGGTTCCTTCTTTGAACTGTCAATTTGTCAAAGCTCAGATCTCTTCTGGCTTCTTACATTTACCTAGAGTTTGATACAAAGGGTAGGATTTTACTGTTTTTGTATAAAACTCTTGTTCTCAGAATTTGTTGTAAATTAGAATGTGTTCTCTCATACACTTTCTTTGTTGAAGAGACAGAAAACACTATATGAGTATTCTTTGAATGTATGATTTTGTTCTTTCCTATGAGCCACTATCAAAAATATCACATACACTAAAATGTATTAGCTACCCTGATATCAAAGGAGTTGGATCATATTGATCCACTAACTAGTTTATTACTTACTACTTGTACTAGTAGGTTACTTACTGCCCCTTCTGCTCTCTTGCTCCTACTTATGCCTACTCTCTAGAATAGTACCAAATGATCATAAATTAAATATTGAAGGATATCTGTGGGTTAAACCTTTCTCAATTTTATGCAATGTTATGGATCAAGTTCTATAGTAATAACCCTGAATTGCATAAAATTTGATTTTTATAGTTTTTAGCCTTCAATTATATTTGAATACAACCTCAAATATAACTTCAGAATGTTACTTGCCTGAATTTCATGAGAAGAAATGATATACTCAGTGTCCTCTTATAAAGAGGACTGTGCTAAACATCAATCTCTCTTAAAATATTTCTTAGATTAAACGTAGACTTTGTGTCTCTGCTTCTTTGCTTTAGTAGTAGCAGAATGTTCTTACTCTAAATATAAAATTATAAAAAAAGCAAGAAACAATATTTTCTTTAATTAACTTCTTCCTTTGGGGGTTTTAGAAGAGGGGTTATGACTTGACAAAGATCCTTCCCATCTGTTCCTGTTTGTTTGCTTTTATTTTGACTTCCTTTCCTTGTCTTATCAAATATCACATGAATCATTAACATTTGTTTTCATCACTTATTTGGTTTCCCTTACTTCACATGATTAAGACATTATGTTGAAAGAGGCTTAGGACTACTTTATTTCATGTTAACCAAATATTCTTGAAGTAAATATTCATCTTTTTAGATATATGCTTTAATGTAATTGCTCTTCCATTCTTTTAATATTTTTCTCAGATCAGGAACAGTGAGAAAAAGAGCAACAAACTTTGTTAGATTGTAGGTGTCTGGTTAAATGTTTTGAACAACTAAATTTCATTTTCAATGAAGTTACTTCATAACAGGAAATGCAACTTATTTAGCCCTCTATGCAAGAGACATATAAGTCTTGTGACTGTTTGCTAGGGAGTACTATTTAAAACTAGAATATATATATATATGCTTATTGTGAAGTAATTTCCGCTAACACACTCCCTTATTCATGATTTCACCTGGTTTTCACATAATGACAACTGAATTTCTGTCACCCAACTAGCCATTGGAAATTGCTCCAATTTGTTTGTGTATTCTAATGTAAAATCTTGCAATAGTTTAATTATTATTTTGAAAGTTTATTCACTTTTAAAATAAATACGTGATCAAATTGCTCAATACTCTAGTTTTAATTAACAATGAAATTCTCTGTCTATATGGATTAGATATCATACAGTAATTTCATATAAAAATACTGGCAAAACATTAGAGTCAAGCAGAAAATTTAATACATGAACAAAATACAAAAGAAATAGGAAATTTTGTGATACATTCCGATTTCTTATGCTTAGCCCAAACAAAACAATCAGTAAATAGGATCTGTAGTATAATGAATGGGTCTCATTTCATGTTTTCAAATTTAATATTAAAACCTGAAATCCCTTTTTACAAAGAATTAAAAATTTTTTTCTTCAAGTCATTATCTGTAGAGCTAAATCTGCATAATAACAGTAAACAGCTTTAAAAATTCATGCCTGCAATAAACTATTCACTGATCTAGATACTTTCTTATATACCAAATTATAGCTGTAAGCATCAAATCACAATGAACTTTGAAACTATTAGGAATTTGTAATTTAAATAGTTTCACTTAGTTCCTACTCCCAAATGCTTTTAATTAGAACAGACTCCTTAATTAAGTACTCCCATGCACAAAGTGTGGCTTGATGATCTCCCTGTCATATCAACCTCCCGTACAAGAGCAGATCATCATCATGTCAAACAAAGATATTTTCTCTGTAACCAAATTATAAATATTTTCGTTCTGATTTTAAGTCGTTCATTTGAGGTTCTGCATTCCAAAAAGAATTCTGATTCTGGGAGCTTGACAAAGAATAGAGACAGAAAGCACTTAAGACCAATGATAGATGTGAAGAGTTGATTCTCTACCTCAGGAAGACAGATATCAGATTTAATCTAGTGATAATCCAATTACTTATTACAGAAAATTGATGTTGTCAAATGGGCATTAAGTCTTCATTCACAAGAATAACAAATCATTATATCTCCTTTACTGTATGAAAATGTGCAGATTTTTAAAAATCTTACCAACCTATTTGTAAATGACACTAAGGCTTCATATCTGTTATTGAGTTAAGTTGCTGTACTTTTAGATTTAAAATATATAAACTTACCTCTAACAGACACACTTCAGAATATGAGCTACCCACAAAACAAACATTATTGCCAAATTTAAAGAAAAGTTCCCTTTAAAAACTTAGGAAAATTTTATTTTCAAACGTTCTCACCTATTTAATATATCAGGAATAACTTTTGTTAGCCTGATACAGGCTAGTATCAGAGACAAACAGGAAAAAAAAATCTGTGCGCTACACAGAAGCCATGCAGAAAAATAAGGCAATGAAGGAAATTGTAGGTATGGTATTATCCAGTAGGTATAACGACCAAGGGTCAGCCCTCAAACAAAATATCCATGAGTTTCCAGAGGCAACAAACACACCTCTGAATAATGAAGCCTTAGTCAGAGGTGCACTAATGGATTCCAATTCTCTCTATCCTGTAGCTTATTGAAGGGCGTTTTCTAATGGGCCAATGACTCCACTTGCTGTTTGAAGTGTCAGAAATGGAGTGAGGATTGGATTCATTATTATATAAAAACATGATATAGTTGCTCCCCTGTCATTCAGCTCCCATACAGATGGTTTGTTTTAAGAAGCCTGAGATAGAACTAAAGTCCCAGAATTCAGAGTCTGTTGTTCATGCTCTGGATACATGTGGGTGTTTACTATGAGTTGCAGATCCAATATAACTTCTCTGGAATTGTGTAAATTTTTCCCACAGAATTTAAGTTATCAAAATATGTGTTTTAATAAAGACAGGATCATACAGTTATATATTTTTTAACATTAGGCTCTATAAAAATGGAGACGGAATCAGTCTTCTAGTGTATGTCTCATTCTTGCGTATATCTGCTTTCCCTTAAATTCAAAGGCAGATTATTTAATCAAAGTATTATTTAATTATGAAAATACATTAAGTGGCATCTATTATATGGTAGACTCTTTAATTCTTGATAGCATTGCTTATTTCTTAGGAACAGTAAACAAAAACTTAAGAGACATTTATTAAAAGTGTAGTGATAGTAGATCTGATTATCTATCATTTGTCTTTCCAGAATGTACTTTGTGTAAGTCACTGATTTCTGAGTCATTCACTAATCATAGCACATACATGATGAATAAACCTGGTACTTGAACATACCAATTTGCAAAAACAGAGTTCCCTGACACCTTGGATATAAAATTCCAATTTTGCAAAAATTAGTAAAATAAAACATGTGATGGAGTAAAAAGTATGGGAATGCCATTATTTCTGTGAAGTAAAAATTATTTATCTTTGGTTTTAAGCTCCTTATTAATTACTAAGTGTGCTACAGTGTATGTGAAAAAAAATACTCCATTTCTTAATGTTGAAGGTATGATTTGTACAGACTATCTTTTCTACTTCCTGAGTTTGCTGTAAGTTATTTCTATTTCTTTATATTTAATGCATGAAGCTACCAAACTTTTTGAAATTTATATGGCATATATATTTTTTAATGTTTGGAAAAATTCCCTGTTCTAATTTTACTTACTGTGTGTGTTAAAACTTGAAATTTAGACATATTTTTACATAAGTATGTCCCATACTTAGAACATACCATAAAGTGGACAAATTATGGGGTATTGCATTTGAGAAAAAAGCTTAAGTTTTGCTTACTTGTCCTCTAAAGTTTTAATTTCTTATTTCTGCTTCATTCAAATGGGTTTATTGAGTGTGCCCAAAATTTGATTTACTTTACTTTTTTATTAACTGTGTGTTTTTCAATGGGTAAAGATTGAGTAATATATTTTCATCTTAACATTTAATTGTTTGGTTAATCTCAGTTTAGGGGGGAAAAGTTATAGTTCATTGATAGTGATGAAATAACCTAAGATGACTTTCATATAAATAGCAACAAATGTACACAATAGTGACATTACATGGTATATTTAACAACACTGCTAAGGAGTTAGATGGGCACTCAGTCTTTCACGTGGCGATTCACCTGAGTGCATTCTGAGAAAATTTGGTTCTGCAAGCTTGGAGGGAGTAATTGCTATTCAATAGGAATCAACTTACTTTGCATATCAGTAAAGTACACACATGTAATTAGCTATTTCCTGAGTGCTCTGGAACTGATACTGAAATAACAAATATATATTTATGAGAACCAGAAATGTTATATTCTTTTCAATCACATAAACTCTCTGTAATTGTGAAATTAACTTTGAGAATAGTTAGCTGTAATAACTTCCTAAACAAGTGAAAATAGATTCAAGCCACGTATCTCATATGTCGTTGTAGTTTTTATATTTATATATATTCATGTACCTAAAATGTCATTATTAATCATTTTCTATTGCTCATTTTTAGATGGAAGACTGTATTTGAAAACTACTGTCATGTATTGAATATTTCCTGTTGAAGAAATCCTCATTATCTTAAAGAACTTTACAGCCAGACATTCGTCGATGCAAAGTTCAGAAAGAATAAAGTCCTTTTAAGGGAACTCTCTCAATTTTGTGTATTAATATTCTTTAAAAGTTTAAGTATTCTACAAATGTTTCCTCCATTGATTTTCACCTGTGGTTCATACCAGAGACCTGAGAATGTTTGTAAATGCACAAGTATCAAACTTCTTTCAGATAATGACTGCAACTTTGCTGCTGGACACTTGTACACAGAGTTAAAGGCAAGTCTGAATAAGACCAACTTTGTTTTTTAATGGAATGAACCATTTTCCTCTTCTGATAATTCTGTATCTGAGCACATCAATAGACTCTTGTAGCAGTGGTCACCCAGACTTACAGAATTATGTCCTCCCAAACCAGCGAGAACACCTGCAAATGAACTTGTAGGGGGCATAGAGGATTCCAAAAACCCAGAAAATAAAGAGTAAAATTCTGTTACATTCACTTTTAAACTCTACTTGTGGGTTTTCTCCTGAAGATTTTTTTTTCACATACTTTCCAAAAGACCAACAAGTGGATGATGACACCCATCCAGTGAAATAACATTTTGCATATCTGAAAAGAAGCATTGCCTATAACCCAAAAGGTTTCATGATATTCTTTTTTCTTAAAAAAAAAAGAAAGAAAACATATAAAAGTAACATGTTTTCATTTCAAACTGGTAGTGGTATATAGAATTAAAAATCATAATGAAGCTTCTTTTTCAAACTGTTGGTCACATGTACAGTATATAAACATAAAACATACAAGGAAGGTATTATGTATGCAGTAGTATAATAGAGTTTAGGAAAATGAAAATTTTAGAAAATATGTTTTGTCACCCTGTTGGTCAGAAAGACACCTTTCTGGTTTTAACGCATGCAGGCATGTAAATATTTGTCTGGAGTCACAGTATTAATGAATGAGATCTTAAGCATCTGGTGACATCAGAACTCTGTCAGCCACTTTTATTTGTATATTGAACCCTAGTTAGTGCCCCAAGCTGCACTAATAAGAATGGATTGTGGCTGAACAGTAAATCAAAACACCAGAAATATTTTTATATGTTAATGTCATATTATGTTAATGTTGCTGAAAAACAAAAACCTAACAAACCCTTGATGTATCAGTCCAATACCATGTAGCACTGAGTGATAAAGTTAAAATGTGTTGTGCTTCCCACCTGGTCAGAGGGAAGGGTGGCTCCCGTGTTATTTTCACTGTCTTTTTGGAAGTTACAGTATGTGTTTTCACTTTTGTGCAGATAACTGGAAGTAAGCTGCAAACACTACTTATTGCAAGCTGAAGTTACCTTCTTTTCTTACATATCTGGAGTTACACCTTTAAAAACTGATGTGAATCAATACAGCCGCTGTGCATTTTATGATTTTGCTGTCATCTTAATGTTTTATGATCATAAAATTATTTATTAGCATAAACAGCAAAGTCTTAAATGTCCATGAAAATTAGCTTAAAAATGTTTAAAGATAGCTCTGATTGGGTATTAATTATTGGGTTAAAATAACATTATAGATATTCTGGCACAAAGCTTCTATAGTTTTTAGGTCTTCCTTGCAATACTGGAACATATTTCTTTTGTGTAGCTCACTATTAACCAGCTAAGTTCATTTTTTAATATAATAAAAGGTTATGTACACAGTTCCTATTTTAGCTTGCTTAAAAAGGATCAATATTTTTATTTAAAATATCATTAGTAAATGCTTTGTAGAAACTTGTTTTCCTAAGCATAGTTCTTCTGTAACCATCTTTTATTGTTTGAGCACAACAATTCTATTCCTAGGTGTATGTATTTCTTGTTTTTCCCTATATGCAGTCTTTAAAGGATTACAGCATTTAAAATTGGAGGGACTTGTGGCAAGCTTTTGAATCATACCTTTTTTGAAAGATTTTTAAAAAAAACCTACAACTTACATATGTAGTAGAATCAGCCATTTCTCTGCTTCTTGCATAGAGTCACCTGTTAAGTAGGTTAAATAGTTTTAAAATAATACTTTCAAAACCTTTGAGAATGCTTTAGTGTTTGGTTCAATTTTAAAGGAAATTTTAGCAAGGATTAAAGAAAAACTATCACCTATATGTTGAAAGAATCTTACTAACATGTTGTAAATATTGCAATTCATGAAATGTTATTTTAAGTGTGTAACTTAAGTTTTTTTTCTTTTTTTTTGACTTTTTTAGTTTTACAGGTTGGGTTGAAACTTGTGTTTTGGTATAGACAAGTAAAATTGTGCTCATTTTATGGTTTCCATGCTTTTGTAACCCTAAAATATTAATGTCTAGTTGTTCTATATTATAACCACATTTGCGCTCTATGCAAGCCCTTGGAACAGAACATACTCATCTTCATGTAGGACCTATGAAAATTGTCTATTTTTATCTATATATTTAAAGTTTTCTAAAAATGATAAAAGGTTATTACAAATTTTGTTGTACAAAATCTGTACAAAAATCCGTTTTTACATCATAATGCAGGAATTGGAAATTTTTCTATGGTAGCCTAGTTCTTTGAGCCTGGTTTCAATGTGAGAACCACATTTACTGTTATTGTATTTAATTTTCTTTTTCTTTTCAACAATCTCCTAATAAAACTGTCTGAAATCTCCCTGTGACTTTATTTACAGTTCTTCTTTATTAAATTTTGTGAAATGCATAGCATTGAAGGAATATTTACTTTCTAATGGGAGGCATCTAAAAACAACATAAGTCAGCTCTTTGCAATGCGAGGGGAACAATGCTCAATGATTTTATTTAACATGCAACTGCTTCTATCTCTAATATGAATTACTGTGGTGAAAAACATCATAAAAGCACACTCTGTAGTTATTGTTTAACAAGCAGATTTTCCATATTTTGTTTCTTGCCAGCTAAGCAAACTGCCCACATATACATGATTTATTTATGTACATTTCTCAGTTTATGAAGCTGTTATTTGTACCTTTTTCCTTTATATTCTTATATTCCCATGATTCTTATTTCACAAAGCTTTGTGCTGAATAATGTAAAGTAGACATGTTGAAGGAACAAAATATATTATAACCATCTCTATAAGAGTGTAGAATTTCTAATTCTAATTCATTGTTTTACTTTTGAGCTGTCATTTAAAAAATAGAACTTTGAATTTCAGTATCTATTAGTTATATATAAACATTTTAATCAAAAGAAAAATGTAACACTTGAAGAAATATCTAGTTATTTTCTCTAGGAATTGTCTATACAGTCCCAAGAAAACAGAAAATGAATTTATCTTGTCTAACAGAATTATATAAATTAGTTAACAAAATGGTTTCCCTAATAAAAACTTAAAATGGTTATGTACCCATTACAAACCAGTTTTCCCCTCTTTCACGATATGTTTATGTCGGTAAGACGTACTAGAATACCATACGTTCTCTGGAGGCTGGTGAATTTTGATGGCTTTTTCCTCTCTGTGTTTTCATTGGAACTAGCAAATTTACAATCTTCACAAAAGTTATTTATTGTGAGAGGACAGTAAATCACAAATAAAAGTTTATAGATTGCATTTTTTAAATATGGGAAGTAAATATTTAGTATTAAAGCATTATTGTAAACTAGCATTAAAAAATATTGCTTCTTAGGTAGGCTTGATTCAAACACTTTAATATGTATGGTGTATAACAGCTGAATTCACCCTCATTTACTCATCTAAGCAGATTCATTAATAAAGCCTTTTCTGCACAAAGCACTGTCCTAACTGGTGTAATGACTGAATTTGAAAGCATAGTTCTTATACCAGAGAAACTTACAGAAATTTTGGAATAAGAAATCTCACTTTGAGCGAGAAGGTTTTAATTGAGCATCTTATACTGTATGCAGTGGAGTTGGAGCTGGTTTAAGAGGATATTGACTTAGATACCTTCTTGTTCTGTGGTAGCAGTCTACTGACCCATACAGAATATTCAGTTTCTAGAGAATAATACATAATGATTTCAAAATAAGAGAATTTTGTAGGGATCAAGACAAGGAATGGGTACTTTTCTTCTAGGAAAAAACATAATTACAATTTTCATATCATTTGTTTACTATCTCAGTCACATTCTTCTTGCCAAGAGGGGCTATCTTTAAGGTAAGTAACCTATTTAATCACATATGAGAAAATATCAACACAAAAGAAATTCCAAATTTGTTCAAGCTATTGAATATAAAGGTGCAATGCTCAATTCTCACCACATCTAAACTCCTAAGTAAGCAATAGCCTAAAATGTTTCAAACATAAGAGCATAAGCCTTCATACCAAATGAGTGTGTTACTTAATGGTTACATTTTGTAGTGGCAGCATCATTTACTCTTACAGAGTTAATGAACTGGAGATTTTGAGTCAATATTGGATCACTTAGGACTCCTTTGGTGATACAACAAAAGCAAATGTCTGCTTGGTTCAAGAGTGAAGGGAATTGCTTACAAAGACAGAGGGATGCATGTGGTACTTCAGTCCAGGAGTGCATCCAGCCCCGATGTACCAGGGTCCCTCATGTACTTTTTCACTTCTTCTCCTCTCATTGCAGGCATATTTATTTTCCCTGCTCATCTCTTGACTCATCTATTATGCAGAAGAATAAGACCCTGCCCACAGAAGTGAGCCAATCATTTTCTCTCTCATCTTAAATCTGATTTCTTAGAACACATGCTAGAAAGGTAACTTGGCAGTATGTTGCATGCATGTAGGAAATGTTAGAAACTATATTCAATCAGTTTGAATCTTTGTGGATTGGGCCTAGGACATTCGAATTTTTTTACATTTCTTGGGTGATTCTTATGAGCTGTTAAGGCTATGTGGGAGGGTGTCATGAATCACACTATAGAAAATGACTAGTGTGCCTTTTGCTTGGGGCAGGGAAGTAGTTTGGGGTAGGAGTAGGGGGATTATAAACTGCAAATACTATAAAAACCAACCAGCAGTTCTGTAAATTCATTTAAATACCTTATAATATGTTTAATATACTAAGTGTTTTTAGCATTGTGAAATTAATTCTGAATTGAATATGGATTTCCAGTTTTCTCAATTAGATACAATAGAAGTCACTTTATTTTCTCTCAATAAAATTATTGATCAATCTTAACCAAGAACCAATTGCACAAGGAGATAAAAATTCCATTTTATTCATTATTGAGGCAACTTGCAAGTGAATACCCTTATTTCAAACATTATTTCTCCTTCCAAATCATTTGAGGAAAACCTTCAAGTTTACATGACTTGGATTCAGATTTGAGAAGTAGTCACAAACCCTCTTTATGGAGAATCTCCAGGTTTGTGGAAGCAAATAATATAACACATTGTGATGTGATATTCAGTGGGAGATGAGATGTATAAGGAATTTATGCTATAAATGTTGGGGCAATATTTCTTTGCTTTACTTAAATTGGTAAGATATCAATCAATATAGTAGACTACGATAGGTTTTCATTCATAATGTAATACCTAGAGAAATCATTTAAAAAGTTACATCAATATACATACAAAGTGGATAATCAAAATGGAGTTCACTGCCATAGTGAGGTCACCTCTTAGATAAACAGTATGTGGTGTATATTGTAATTCCTTCAAAGTACATGTATATTGTAATTCCATAAACAGTACATGCATATTGTAATAAACAGTATGTGTATATTGTAATTCCTTAAGCTAACTTATGTCCTTCACCCTCTCGAATACCTTGACCATCTCTTTCCACCATACTAATTGTGTGTCAATTTGTCTGTTGCATTAGGCAGACAGATAAATATTAGTTGGTTGATACATTTCCTCACTAAACATCTCTTCTTTGTATTATGTACTCAACTCACTTTAAACAATTATTATATTTCAAACTATTTTCCAAATTAGTAGGTACTAAAGTAGAAACAATTCGTTATTAAAATTGGCTTATTTTTATATACTTCTGTTGGTTTACATTCAAACTGGGAATTAGGAGACTATGTTGACACCAATTAGTTCTTTTCTTATTCATTTTTTTTAAGTTTCTAAAGGAAAAGGGACACTCATTGCATTAGCTTTTTCACGTAAATTCATCTAATTGTCATATGCCTGGATTCACCTATGTACAATGTTTATTAGTTTCTTCCATTAATAAATTTGGATGATTTTTTAGTATATGTTTTATATGTGCTCTTTCCACTGATACTGTGAGAGAGTAGGTTTATATTGGAGCCAAAATAAAAGTTGTTTTCTGCTATGTGGAACAGAACTTGACAAAAATCAAGAATTTGATCAAAGAATCATCAGGCAAATGACCTAAGGACATAGTGTGTTTTTAGAGGAGGAAAAGCAGGTACAGGGATAGTAGAAATTCTTAATTGATTAACGTATAGGAAGGTTTAGCATTAGGCTTGATAAAAATTTAAAGCTATTTGTGGGATTTGGGGGGCCAGCATGCCAATTTGTGGGTACTCTCTCACCTGCATTTACCTTGATGCAGCCAAATATACAACATTTTTAGGAGTTCTTTTTCTATCTATTAAATATTCGTTGTTAGGATCAGCAATCGGCTTATTCTTGCATCTGTATGACACGTATCTGCAGTAAAGACAAGTGGTTTTTCACCTCAACCAACAACAAGAATGTTGCAGAATTGTCCCAAATACTACCAATTATCTCTATACATAGTAGTAAGTCAGACATACATTCCTGCCATGGAAAATCCAAGCCTGTGTTCAATAACCTGTAGCAGACAGGTATCAGGTTCTCTGAGTGGTACTACTGAGATTTCATATAGGTGAGAAAAAGATACCTGTTCCTTTCTATAGATTATTGGAGAGTCTTAGACTTAAAACAGTTCATAGCTTTCACTAGACATCGTCTTAACTCAATTATGTATCTTCTATCTTAAATTTCTTTATAATCTGGAGGTGCATGAACAGCTGAGGCCACATAATAGTTTTAAGATAGTGTTTGCAGTTCTGCATGACAAACTGTACATGAACTTGGAATGTGATATCCATTTTATAAATTATCTTATAACTTTTTTCTTAAAATTGTTTTGAAGTTCTTATAGACATAAAAAATTTACCCTTACCCATTCCATCAAGGAAAACATTTTACATAAATATAATATAGAAACAACTCCAGGATATAAGTACTGATATCATCTGTCAAGTTTTTATTCAAATTTCACCAAATCTGCATTTGTTCATTGTGTGTGCATAGTTCTATAATTTTTTCACAAGTGTAGATTCATGTGTGCACAATTACAGTCAATATACATAGTAGTTCCATCACAAGGAGCCTCATACTGTCTTTCTACAGCTACAACAAAAAAATCCTCTCCTTATATCTTTGTAAAAATTTGGGTTCTCCAGATAAATATAATCAATACGATAAACACACAGAGAGAGAGCGTTTATAATGTGTCAGTTCACTTTATTATGAAGCCTGAGAAGTCCTATTATATTATATATAAGCTGGATACAAGGGAAAGCTAGTTATATAATTGCAGTCTGAGTCTGAAGAATTGAGAATGGGAAGAATTGGTGTTGTGATTCTAGTCCTATGCTGGAAACCTGAGAATCGGGGTATCAATGTTTAAATATGAGAGCAGTAGAAATGCCCTATGACCCACATCATGTTCTAGTATCTTTCTTGTTGATTGATCTGGGAACACAATGGATTCTGACCTATTCAATCCCACACTGGAAAGAGCCATTTGCTTTCCTTAGTCCAACCATTCAAATTCTAATATCTCTCTGAAACAGTCTACAGAGACCTCAGAAATAATGTCTAACCAAACACTTGGCATCACATAGCCTTGTCAATTTGACACAGATTAACCATCAAAAATGCATCTTTTGACAATTTGATACCCATATCCACTTCCTTAAAACTTACTTAATCTCCAAATAAAAACTATAAGATCATAATTTACCTTATACCACTAATCCTTTCTTAAAAAGAGGAAATAAAAATTTTAAGAGATGTTCACTCTCCTCTTCAATACACTATATTTTAAATGCCATGGTATAAATTTAAAATATTTAAACATATTATAAAGTTAACACATCTTATGTTACTTGAGAAGGTAAGAGAAATAAAACAAAATATTTGAGATATCTAACACATACATTCATATACCTACTCAAGAAGAAATATATATATATATATATATATAACAATTATGCCCCTCATTTCTATTACTGATCACATATTTGTAGATGGCCCTTATAAATAATTTCTGCTATTTACTCTTTCTTCCCTCTACTATTAGTCAGAGCCTCAGTGGTTATGTGTATTTTACTTGAAGGTCATAGTGGCGGTCATCCAAACTGTATCTTTAGAGGACAGAAAGTTCAATATGAATTATTATAAATTGGTGGCATTAATATCTGCCCCACTTCCACAAATGGGGTAGCAGTTCTGCTTTTGATTTACTATTTTAATAGATAGAAATTATAGTGACTCCCTCTTCATTTTAGAGTAAGAATCCTCACTCCACAGATTAGTGAATGATTGAGAAGACTGTTGGCTGCTTTTGTGTAACTGTTCCAGTCATGTATTTCAGGATGCTATATTTGAGAATGTACATAAAACCCTAAATGACCAGACAGTTTTAAGGAACAATTTATTATGGCAAGAACTTCTCTTCCCCCTAAGGGGTCAATTGAGAATAAGTTCCATTTGCCCACCTCTGACATTGCATGTACATCTACTTTGATTAAGTGGAATGTGATTTGCAGTAGAGAAAACTCTATCTGATGGCACAGTGTTTCTTTGGCCATACAGAGTGTTATTCTTCCAGACAATCCTATCATTATTTTCAATAGTTCAACACAATTTAGAGAGGAAGTGAGGGAACTTGCTGATGATTCCTGGTTTACAAATCAGTGGAGTCAGGACAACCCAACCATAGGACAGCAATCACTTTTCAATACTGACATCATCTAGATGAAGCTGGAAAGCACCTCAAAGTTCATTGGCAAGGCCATTAGCAGACTGTTGGTCTATTCCAAAGGCATTAGTCCTAAGCTTTAACAATGGGAAGTCCTGGAGTGAATGATCATGAATAAGCCATGTGGGGTCAGGATGTGAGCCTGAGGCAGTTCTTATCAACTTCCACAACACCTGTTCATGAGAAACTTGTAGTTCTTGGAAATCAGACTTCCTTACTTGATGAGGGTAAGTTGTTCATCTCCGCTGGGATCCCACTGTCCTGCTGCAAGCTGGGCCTGTTACAAGCAGTATATTGAAATTAAATAGTCACCACTGAAAGATAGAAGATGCAGCTTCTGATCATGCATATTCCATTCTCTGCATATCAGAGGAAAGTACTGTCATCTGAAGAGCATGCATAGGAAGCATAACCAGATCAAGTTCCTATGCTGTCAGCCTTCCTCTCCTGAAAGAAAAGTGGACACATTCTGTTTTCCAATGGCAGTATCATTTGACTGCAAGCTGGTAGACTTCTATTGACCTGGTAGATATCAGAGCATACATAGAAATTTGCCCAGAAAACTGTAATAACCAATGTAATCTGCCTTTACTGACCACTAAAATATGAGAAAAGCTTTCTTCTAAAGTAGGGTGTGTTTTGGACTTTTTGAATGTCTCTCAGCAGCTACCTGTGGCATCTTTCACACAGAAATTCTGTGTTCAGACCTGACAAATCTGTTAATGTCTTTTTGATTAAATCACAGGATACAAGTAAATGCCATGAGTGATTTGACCTACAGATAAGGGGACTCAGTAACTCAGTGGTTAAAATCATTGGGTACTTTGAGTGAGAAAGTGTGCCTTATTTGAGGAATCATTGTCTTAATCTGCTTTCACTTTCTTGATCCACATTGTTGCTGTGGCATCTGCCACCAGGGTTGCCAGAGAGTTGCCAAAGGAGTCACAATATTAATCAAATCTCTATGACCATTCAAGGCATATTGTGGACCAGGGAAAAGTGTTGAAGATTATAAGAGTCAGCCAAGAGAGGTGAATTGTTGAAAGAGGTCGCATAAGTGAAATAGAACAAAGGTGAAGCAATACGGACTTGCGTGTTCTCAGCCATGTGCTCAAAATTGCAAGACACGGCTCAATGTCAGGGTATAACAACAAAAGCTTTATTTACAAAGGGGTGATTGAGATAGGGAAAGCGTTCCTAAAACCACAAATGAACTAGCTGTCCTATCCAGGATAGTATCTATTGTCCAGTAGTCCAAACCAAAAGATGCCCATGCAAGCAAGGTAACATTGTCCTTGTGATGAGAGCCTGGAACTGTTGGCCCACTGGTAAGCAGTGGACCAGGACCCAATACATCTGTGGCAGCTGGGTTGTTACAGGTGGCATTGCTAAGCGTGGCAGCAAGCTGAAGGCCTGGTTGGGAAGCGACGGATACTTCATTGGAGAGATCACAGAGGCAGAAACACTAGCAGCAGTATTTGAAACTCTTTACAGAATTTGTGTATATGCCAATGGCATTTTGGATAATAGGTGGTTGAACCCTAGTTCTCCTGGGGCTGGATGAACTGTCTTCCCAGGAGAATCAAACTGGTTTTCCTCCTGAAGCCAAAATCTTTCTTACATGCCCCTTTGGGAGCTGCCTTTCCAACTTGATTGGCCGTTTTTTTCAGCTGTTTCTAAGAGTTGATGGGTGCCTGCAATGTTGACCCTAATTGTTTTCAGGATAGGGGTCCTGAATCTGAATGGCTTTCAAGAGCAGCTTAGGAATCAAAACAAAAACACCTTATACATTCACTCTGCCCAGTGCATTCCTGCAGGGCCTGTCAGGCCTGTGAATGATCCTGACCAGGTTCAAGACTGAAATTGCACAGGGCTTTTTGTTTGTTTTTTAACTCTCTCTTTTCTCTAAAACCTAAACTGGGCAGTGCCAGGGTTGGGCAGTGCCAGGTTTGGCCACCGAAATGGCTGTTGGTTTAACCCTTCTGGGCTGATACTGCTCAGCTCTGGGCCCCACAGACATCCGAGGACCAGGACCCCAACGACTCTCATGTTGAATGTGACCGTAGGGTTACTGGAATAGCCTCCCTTACTCTCAAGTCTTCAGAAGGTATGCCTCACACTGCTTTATACTAGAAATCTTTAACTATCATTTTAATTTAACCCCCAGAAATTTCTTCTCTGTAACCATTTCTGAGACCAGGAATTCGAAGTAGAGGTGTGAGCAGAGTCCTTTTCCCACGGAAGACTCTAAAGGGATAATTTCTTCCTTGGTTCTTAAGTGCTGGTGGTACTTGCAGAGACCAACTCGTTGTTTCAAGACGCATCTCATAAATTCCCTTCTTCCTAACTACCGCCCAAATGTAAGGGATCAGGCTGAATTGGCACACTGAGGCACATCTCTGTACTAAGATGCAGCTGAGGAAGAAGATGCCGTTGAGCCTCTGTGAAGCACGTGGAGCGAGGAAGAAAGCCTCGCGAGAAGAGAGCACAGGCAAGAGAAGACGAGAGCAAAGAGCGCATAAGAGGACATGCGTGGGGCGGGGATGAGAAAGAACACAGACCGGAGCGTGAGGAGAGAGGAGCTGGCGCACTGTTAGTGCTTGGTGGCGACTAGGCCAGAAGAAAAACTGCCAGCTTTTGGAACCTGGGCTTGATTATGTCTATCCTTGACAGGGCAGCTTTCTGAAAAGAAGTCTTGGTAACATCATCCCTGGGACAGCTCATTGAAAACAAGTGTCGGTGATGAGAGTCCCTGAGAGGGCATAGTTGACCTGAGGAGGAGACTTACCACCTAGGCTCACTTCACACCTGGGGCGGAAGAGGAAGTGCCCTTCTGCTTGGATGCACGTGTGATAGAAATGCTGCAACTTTTGAACCTGAGACTTGGAGAGACGTCCAGGGTGAGGCGTCCAGGGGCCTGGGTGGCCTGAGGACTCTTTGTTCCTTATTTTCTCTTTAATGAAGCCTGTTTCTGTTAACCTGGTCTTGCAGGTTATGTGACTCGCGGACGGACGGACCTGGTGGCGGCAGGTTTTAAAACCACTTTTCCCTTGTGAGGCAGTCTGAGGTAATTTGCTTGCCTCTCACCCACTAACACTACCAGTGGGGCCTACCCAGGCCTCTTGCTCCATTCTCTCCCGCCCTCCCAGCAGGAGCATGCCAGAACTTCCAGATTTCACCAGAGAAATTCTAGGAAACCAATTTGCTTGTTGATAGACTTAGAATATCTTTATTTTACACCGTTTTTGAAAAAAAATAAAGTAGTTGTGCTTAGTGTTTAATTCTAGTATACACTGGTATATTTAATTTCTCTTGATACATTGCATGTGCTATCAACTCTGGTTTCCAGTGTTGTTCTGAGAAGTTACTTTAAATATTGTACTTTGGCATTAATATGACTTTTCTCTCTAGATGCTTTTAAAAACCTTGATTCTTTGAAATTTGAATATAGTATGTGAGTAGAGGATTATTTTTACTATGTTTGGGGACTGATTGACTTCACACATAATTAAGGTGTTTTTCTTCAATTTAGAAAATTATCTCCTTAAATATCACTATCTCTTCAAATAATAAACGCCTTTGTGTATTCTGATTTTTTTTTACAACTTTCAAGAGTCTTATTTTGTTTTGTATCTTAACTTGTGTTTAACCTATCTTCATATTTACCCTTTCTTTAATCTAACCACTTCATTCTATGTAATCTGTTCAGATTTATCTTTCCATCTACCAAGTATATGTTCTGATTTATAAGATTTATAAGATTTTTAATTTAACATCATAAAATTTAATATTATATTTTTACTTTTAGAAATTCTATTTTCAAATCTTTTAAATCATTCTTGGTGATTTCTCTTGATAGGTTTGGTTTTTTTTCCCCCTTTTGCTTCTTTATATCGTGATTTCATACATCTCATTTTTATTCTATTTCTAATAGTCCAACGTCTTGTATTATTAAGGTTCAATTGTGTGTTCATTTTCCTGACTCTTTCTAAAGATTTCTCAGTAATTAAAAAAAGAGTGATTTTTATTCATATTTATGCAACTTCATCTGTGTAAATCCTTTAACATTTGGCTTGAGATTATATTATTGCTCGGGGAAATTTCATTTCTTTCGTTTAGTTGCCTGGTGCCCATTTTAAAAGGTAAATTTTTTTCATTAAAATTTTTAACAAGTTGTAAATACAAAATTAAATTTAGTTTTACATTCTTATTTCACAAAGATGGTCTAAATTTGAACAATAATTTCCAAATCTTGGAGGCTGAGACTGTTCTCCTAAATTCCCCAGTGATATTTTTGTCTTTTATCCCTGTTACCTTCGATATGTTTTTTTGACACCTGCTTTTGTGCTGTTAATATATTTCTATATGAACTTTTTAATTGAGATAGCTGTTTGGAGTTCTGTCTTCCAGAGAGGCTCTCAAGGAATTTATAGGTGGCTCAAAGACAAACAAGGACTTCTATTCTGAACTACTCTCTGCACATGTTATCTTAATCCTGGCCTCAGAATAACACTTCCATGATTTTTTCATGTTTATTCAAGAATGTTGTGGTTTTGTTTTCTTACAGAGAGACTTCAGTGTATTGAATTGATTTTATAAGACATAAATCCCTATCATTTTAAACTTAACTTTGAAACTCCTCACATACAGATTTAACTATAAATATTAATCAATTAACAGCATTAAACATACAACTATTATTTTCTTGTCATAGGAATTAATGACAATATTTTTTGTAGAGTTACAGTGTTCAGTAAGTGCTGAGCAATGTTATAAGAATATACAGAATCTCAAAGACAGTCTTGGATTTCAAGGAACATGTATGTCTAAAGTAAAAGGTTAAGAGACATTATATGCTAGTTGTAATTATATATGGAAATAATGAAAGATAAACAGTTTTGTAATGTAATATTTCAAATTAAAAGGTCATAACTTAGCTTAATATATGATTACAAATCTAGGTAAAATACTGCTGCACCCAACACGATAGCATCTGTAGACAATTGGGGTCCCTCTTCCTTTATTCCTTACATCCACTCTCCCCTTGCTGTAGTCTCAATTTTGTGGTCATTTTGAGGATTTTGTTTTGATTTATTTTTTTGGTTGTTTTTGTTTCTCTGTATTTCAAATATTGTCAAAATCATCTGGCATATGTCTTTCTCATTCTGACTTATTACATTTAGCATAACCACCCCCACCCCCACCCAGTTTCATCCTTCTTGTCAAAAATGAGTACATCTGTTTTTAGCACTGAGTAATATTCCATATATACCCTTCCACACATACCATATCATCTTTATCTTCTCATATAAATGTGGTTTTTAAAAAGTAATTGCTTAAAGTATTTACAAGAGGATAATCAGGATATCAAATCCTCTTGATAAATGACATTCATTCTCATTTTTTTGCTGCCATAGAGTAGACACTGCTATGATAACTACTGCTCAAAGGTAGTCATTCAAGTCTCTCAAGTTACTGTCAAATGAGAATTAAATTCTTGCTTATTGTTTGATGACAAATTTATCATAGGACATTATTAGCAATTTGAAGATTAAAAAGAAAATATGAAATCTTAACTATATGTGGCTTTTCAAATTCAATATCCTCAAATGTCTTTATATTCACCCCAAATTTTATTTTTTCACTTTGTTTATTCCAAGATATGTTGTGAAAATAGAGAAAATTGTGGAGGGTAGATTGTAATGGTCGCATCAGATCTCATTGATTTAAAGCAAAAAAAAAATTCTTTCTTTCATTATGCAGATATTAAGATAGTTACCATGATTTGCTATTCAGAATAAAACAAAGCAATATGCCTTTTTGTATAATAGTTTAATCCATTAAAAGTTAGCAGTAATGGAATTACTGAGTCTAAGTGTATGTAATACATGTTCTTTATTTTTTTAAATGATATTTTCTACAGCATTTTTAGGTTCATGTTACTTTTTGAACATTAAAAAAAATTAGTAAAGAACCAATATAATAGTGAAGTTGATGAGGAGGTTAATTGATCTTTATGTATCAGCCATTTTAGGCACAGTGAGCTTTTCAGTTGATGGTAGAAACCCTAACTTCAGACAGTAGTGAATGCCACACTTGGAAGCAGGTCTAGCAAATGCTAACAGTCAGGACTGTTAATATTAACTAATTACAGTGATGTTATTAAGGTGCAAAGAAATAGTTTCATTCTCTTTGCTCATGATTTAGATTTGTCACAAAGAGCTGGAGTAATGTTTGTTTGTGACTAATTATTTCTCCCTACTAAAGCAAAACCTTTGAGTAATTTGGCCAGTAGTTCATGAATTAGAGGTGTTAGGGTCTGTTGATTGGGAATAGCCACTCTTCCTTGAACAATGCCTCAAGTACTGTTCCTTCTACTTTTTGTGAGTGTTTCTTTGCTAGATTTCTGTAGTTCCCTCTTATCATTCCTGATCAAGGCTATATGAACACTATAAAGAAGTCCTCTGTAGGTAACCTAAGTTCTGTGTGCATATTTCTTTAACTGTATTCTGCTCTGTGAATTCGGATCACCTCATTCTTCCCTGACGCTGAGCTCCATCTCAATCAGAAAGTACTTCAGGCTGTGCCTGCCTTAGCTCCTTGTGACTCAAGCTGAAATCTCTCCATGCAGTAATTCTTAGCAATCTTATGGCTTCCCTTGTTTATTGTCTGTCTCGCAGAGATCACTATCTTTCATTGCCAGATGTTCGGTGGCTTGAAAACTTTGCTTTGTATATTTAGCCTGTTTGGGGGGAACTGAAGAATAATAGACTCAGTTCTTACTATTTTATCTTAGTCAGAAGTGAAGAATTCTCAGGAAAGATAAACTTAAGTCATTACATGTTGAGGTATAGTAACAGGAAAATAGATTTAAATAGTCAAATTTTAAGGTAAATTACTAGGTCAGTCTTTAATCAATTTATATCCTTCTTTACAAATTTCCTTTCTATCCTTGATCACTCCCATGGTTAATCGTCTGAATTTGTTTTAAATATGCTGCCTTTTATTCTCTTGTAGTAATCGTTTCACTTTACCATGGTTTTCTGATACTGTATATTCTAGAAGTTTTCAGTGCCTTGAAATTTTCTGTTACACATAAACACGTACACATTTTTTTTTTTTTTTTTGGTTTGTCTTAAATAGGACTCCCTTACCATCCATGTGACTAGGCTATCTATCTCTATATGGTCTTTCTTCTCTTTGTCGTTCTGGTTCAGTCTATTTCACTGTTAAGCTTTTGTGGATTGTCATCAGTTTCAGAAGATTCCTTTCAACATTTTTGTCAGGCAAGTCCAATTTTGGTGAAATCCTTCAATGTCTATTTTTCTAGGGAGTTCTTTATTTCTGCATTATAGCTAAAGTATAGTCTTCCAGATTTAGTGTTATGGCCTGGTAAATTTTACCTTTAAGGATTTTGAATGTACATTTAATTCTCTTCCTATCCATAGGGTTTCCTCCAAGAAGTCTGATGTAGGCCTGATTACCTACTTTTTTTGATACACATTTGATAGTCTTTCTATACCTTCAACTGTTGGTGGTTTCATGCTTATTTATTTGCTTTGGTATAAATTTCATTATTTTAAGATAGATGTTTTCATAGATGTTTTCATAAATTCATAGACTTGTGTGTTAACACTTCCCATAGCTTGGAAATTTTCAGTGTTTATTTTTCAATAAGTTTTCTTTATCCTTCTCACCCTCATTCCCTTCTGGATTTCTCATTATCCTTATGCTGAATTTCTTAATAGAGTTCACAAGTTCTCAAAGTGCTTGCTAAGTTTTTTCTTTGTAATTCTCTTTCTTTACCTATCAAGATCTTTTGCACATTATTGTCTTCTGACTCTGTGTTTGGTCAATTCTGCTTCCATAACTTTTTCTAGAATTTTTAAATCTTGTTTTTTAGACATTGTGTAACTCTATTTTCTTATTTTAAGCTTCAGTCTCATTAAAAAAAAATATTTCCTATGTTATGCGTTTATTTTTCTGAATTTTGTATCTTTTGATGATCTCTTCAGTTTTCTCATATCATTTTCACTTGTTTTTCTGTGTATTTTCCCATTCCTTTGAGTTTCTTTATCAGGGCAATTTTAAATTCTCTGCTAGGAAAACAAAACCTTTCATGGCTTTGTGGTTAGATTCTGTAGAGTTGATTTGTCACCATCATGACATTCCCTGGAATCTGAAGGTCTCATATGCTATACTTTTATCTACCCATTTCTACTGCTTTAGATTTCCCTATTTTTATTAATGTCTCTGTAGCAGTAATTTAGAGATTTATACACATCTTATCTACTTAGTAGGTGACAGTAGATTAAATTCAGAGACCTGGTCTTACAGCTGCTGAGCAGGAGATTAATCTGGGGGGGGGGGGCGTTCAGCTGCTGGTTGGAATGGGTTGGTTAAAGAAGATGACTTACATTTTTGGTACCAATAATATCACTCCTTTGTAAGGTTCTAGATAATGAGTATCTGCATTCTGCACACTACCTTTGCATTTCCCACAGTGAGTACATGTTTTGAGTTATGGGGTATAAGGAGAACAACCTAGCACATTGTCCTTATGCTTTTTGGTTCCAGTTGGGACTATCCAGCTCATTAGCACGTATTTTCCCTTAGTCAAAGGTGTGTGCCTCCACACAGTTCAGTTCTCCCCTCCCATGTGTTAGTGTTTGGTCAAGTATCAGCCTTCCCACTTTGAACCACAGTTACCCATCTCTTGCTAATGAACCAAAAGTCTCTCCAGTGTGCTTTCTGGAGCAGTCTTTGCTGATTTCTGATATTCAAAATGTGCTCTGGTTTTTGCCGCCCATTACAGACACATCTGGGTGTAAAACCAGCCTCATTAGCTTTCAGATTATCTTCCACAAGCAAATCAGTAACCCTTCCATGATATCATCTTGATCAGATCCTGACATAGGCTGCCTCATTGTATCACACGCCCATTTTGAATTGTGTAAGAAAGGCTGTCTTGTTGCTATTTTATAGTTTAAGACACTGAGGAAAGGTTAATCTATTTTTGCTTATTTTGTGTCTCTGAATTTAAATGAAGACAGATTTTTAATCATTTGAGATTGTATGTTACTGGGAAGTGATGCTAAATTGAAAATATTGGAAAATATTGGAAAACTCTGCTCAAAGACTCCCACTTCTGTGGACAAATAAATTTTGCTTATAGGTCATTCCACATAATTTTAAAATATCTATAGAATCTAGGTCTAGGTGGAAAGTTAAAGACAAAGATGATGAAGCAGAATCAAGTGAAAGAAGAAAAAGAAAAAGAAGGAAAAGAAAAAAAAGGTAGAGAGGAAGGAGGAGAGGGAAGTATATATGAAATTGACTTAACTGGAGAGTACAAGAACGAGAAAATAAGGTGATAAATGAGACCCACAATATGGGTAATGTTTTCAGTAACTTGGAATGAGAAGAGGAAAAAACAGTTGCAGCTTAGAAGCAATATTGGGAAGTGAAAATATAGGAAAGGAGGATTGCAAATATTTTTGTGTTACTGTTATGCACAGTGGTCTCAAATCATTTTTGTGTTGCCGTTGCCATTGGAATATTAATATTTTATGCATCTGTATGCAGAAACTTTACTATTAAGTTAGTTACACTTTTTAAAATTAGATACATTTGAAAGCATCTATATGAACTGCATCTACTTGAAAGTTAATCCGGCAGAAGTATTTGTAAAGAATTAATTTTTTTCTAGGCTCTAGAGTTTAATTTTGCATAAATATTAGTAGATATTATAGTCAAATTCCTTATGACAGTGAGTTCATAAAGAGAAGTGTTTTTCCTAAAGAGAATGTTACAAAGTGTACATTAAAAGCTTTGAAAAGCATTCAACCCAGACAAAGAATATTCCAGACTCATTGGCACAGTATACAATCTAAATTCACATTTTACTTTACAGACTCCTCAATTCAAATCTGATTGATTTTTTTTTTAAGGCTTTCCAATTCATACTCTGCCCAAGGAATAGATATATTTGTAGATGAGTCTGCTCTAGATGCATAATTTCCTTGGCTTTTGAACAAACTTAGATCAATATTAGGAACATATTTATTAAAAGTATGTTCGCTGTTGTTCAGTTGTAATATTGAAAATGGATTTAATGCCTACTTCCTTCTATTTGTATACTCAGGAAAACAAACAAATGCTGGAAGGAACTTTTTTTCATGACTCAAAAATTATAACCTTCATATATGAAGAACAAAATATAAATTCACTTATGAATTAGTTTTATTGGTTAAACTGATGTACATATTGAATTTTGAAAGTCTTATTTTCCTTGAGATTCTGTAATTTATGAGATAAAAATTTATGACTGAATAGCTTAATTTTGGTTAATTTTATGACTAAATTAAATTTAGTCATAAATTTTCAACAAGTTCAACAGGTTCAACAAGTAAAAAATATTTGCAAGAAAAGGAAACATTTCTGTAGAAAAACAAATTAATAAAATGAAAATTCTCCAGCAAATAATCCCAGTATACCAACTAGGGAAGTCAGTCATCCAACAGCAACTTAAGTACATAAAATACTTAGTGTAAAGCCTTGAGTTTTTATTAAGACATAGTTTTGGGTTGTTTTGATTTGAAATATGAAAGATAAACATAGATTACTTCAGTTACTTGAAATTTATTTTGAGACTTTATGGTAAGAAATGTTTTATTGGTAGAGTTCTTAAAGAAATAAATTTTAAAACAAATTTACATGCAGTTATTTATTGAGATATGATCTTTGGTTCAACAACTAGAAAGAGTGACAAAGTCAGATTTCATAAAGGAAGATGAGGCTGTTCAGGTCTGCCATAAGAAAGACCCTAGATAACTCCATGAGAGCTGGTCTGATTCTGTAGAGTTGTAGAGCCTAAAAGCAAGGAGCACCGAGCCTTATGTCTGGGCATGAAGTGGTCTGTATTGGTGGTTTTTTTCTGGAAAAGTTGACATAACCTTGAATGAGACAGTTTTCAACTCAGAGCAATATTGGAGAGATGCTCAGATAAGGAGATGTTAGCAGCTAATCAGGTCAACAGCTAAAGGAGTGGGTCTTCAAGAGGGGACACAATGGAATAACACAGTATCCACAACAGTATTAAAACTGTAACTACCCCTCTTTGTTACCATAGTCACAGACATTGGAACATCACCCAGAAACAGTACAATGTGTTGCAATAGACATGAATGAGGTGTCTCATAGAGTACTTAAAGCTCTTTACTCTTCATCTTTTTGTCCTAAATTGTGTTATTTCATTAGTATTCTTGCTTTGTTTTTATTGCTTTAGCTTCTGCTGCTAGTTGATAATATTTCCTGAAAATCATGACCACTAAGACTTCAGAGATTACTAGGAGTTTCTCGCATCTTTGTATATTTGCAGCCTATTTCTTGTCTCACATTCAAATTCTCATTTGAGATAAATTGTGTCTTTTGGTCAAAATTCTTGTGCCAGGTTCTGATACTGAATGGTCTATAAAAATGACTATATTTGAATCTGTGCTATAGCCAAATTAGTGCGATTTCAAGGATGATCTATACATTTAGAGCTCTCCAGAAGGAAATTAGCAAACAATAAGGGAATGCTGTAGAAGAGTCCATTTAAACTGAAACTCATTGTCTAGTCTACTGATTCACAGTGGTACCCTCTTTATAGATTGACCCCCCCTCAAAAAAAATGTTTGACTCAGCAGCAGGGATTTCACTGTGTACCAAGTATCCTAGAAAAATAGTTTTGAATGAAGATTATGGGCTAATAATAAATATTCTGTGTCCTTTCAGTTGAAGATAAACAACAGCATGGACTTAGTTGCAAAACAAAGAGATTTAAGAGTCAATTACATACTTACAAAATTGTTGGGAGGGTTGACATATCTGCTTCCAGGTTTGATTTCCAGGAATAAATCCCAAATAACACCATGGAACTGGCTCATCAAAAGAACTTCTTTGCCTGTTGTGATCAGGAAATTAGGAAATTAGGCAGTCTCTGCCATAATACATGCCAGCAAAATGGATGGCACACACCTTTCCTATTGGCACAGAAAAAGTAGTGGAAAGACATGGATCTCTCCTATAGTTTTTCCAGGGACTAAATTCATACTTTGCCTGTAGTAGAAATAAGGGAAGCAACAGATGCAGGGGCTCAGATTCATACTTCCTTATTGTAGACTCTCATGGGTGCATCTGGTTGCCGAGGATAGATCTACATGTACTCAAAGGGAAAGAACTTTTGGAAAAGTTGCCTTAGATTGTATTCTGCAATGAGTAAACTAATCTGAACCATCTGCCACATGCCCTAAATGGATCTGAAGCTATTAACTGTGGATCACAAAATGAGAAAACAAATTATGAGATGATAACTAATTGGGTAGAAGTTACTGGATTCTAATGAACTAGAAATATGAACACACATGGATTTTCCAGTAATATAAGTATGCCCTAATAGCTATAAAGTGACACATTTGTGATTTTTTTTTTTTTGGTTTTTCTATTTTGTAAATTATTTGTAGAGTTGATAAAACCACCGTATTCAATGTTGGCATTTACCAATCTCTGAAATTTAATAGGTAATATTTTGGCTACATTAAAACATTAGACTTATTGTTTAATAAAATCATTAATATGGTTCAGAGGCATTTCTTGCAATGTCGCTTTATGGTGCTATATTTCCCACTTCCTTTCTGATGCAGCAGAGGAAAGAGACAAAAAAAGTATTAATGAATGTAGCAGCTGCATTGAGGGCAATCAAGGTATCATTTAGTCTTTCAGAGAAAGATCTGCTAGCTGCTTCTCTCACTTCAATCGTACATGAATTTCTACAAAATGAATATAATATAGGGATTTTTTTCCTTTTTATTTTTCAAATAGTAACACTAGGTAATATCTGCTATAATGTGATTCTGCAAAATAATTGGTTCACATACCTGGTAAGAATGGGAATATCATATACCTGTGGTGTTCATTTGATTTTCCTCCACATGTCTTAATTAATCCAAGAATTTATTTTAAGAGAAAAGGGCACTGATTATAGAAGAAGTACCTACCACATCATTTTGGGGATAATTACTAAGTTCTTCCTCCTTTCTTAACACTTATCCTGACATTGACTCCTACTTTTACTCCTTCTGAAACCTTGGATACAAATCACTCATGTTCCGTGGGTAATGACATCCAATTGGAATTCTCACCTAACACTGATAAATCATTATGTACCCGAATTCTCCCTGTTATGACAAGAAAGAGAGGCTAGATGCAAGGGACTTCTTACTTCAAAATTATAGAAATATGCTTTTAGACAGACCTTTTTTTACCTCTGTTCCCTAAACACTCTTTCTAAGGGAGTTAATGCTGAACTAAAACACAGATATATATTGGGGGGAAGATTGCTTTTCCCCGACATTAGTTTCATGGTATTGGATGTATACATTATGCTCATTGAATACTTTTTGATTTTCAAATAAATAGAACATGCTTCTTAACTTTTATGTGAAACATAATCTCCTTTTAGTTCACTACCCTTGTTTTTAAGAAAAGACTGGAAGCTTTAAGACTTTTCCTGTATTATTCTGTCCTCTGCACCTGTTGGGGTTCCACAGTCCACAGGACCCTTGTTTCTTCAATGCTATGGTAGAGAGTGGTAAAGCATCTTTTCCCACCCATCAGTAGGTGTCATCCGGATCTTTGCTTTTTACCATTTATCCATCAACATTTACTTCATAATTCTCCCTCATAATGAAGAATCCTTATCATGGTCTTGTGACAGATAAAATTATATTGTAAGCAAGGTTACTTCATTTAAGAAGTTGTGTACAGGTTACCTCCAAAGCATTATTGGATATGTGAGCAACCATCAATGATTTAAGATGATATCTATCTTGAATGGGCCTACTGAGTTCGAATTTTAGGATATGTCTTAGCACTATTACTGCCGATATTCTCCTTTAGAATGTCAGACACTACTTTTGTATCTCTGTTGTTTCTGGGAAAATAATTCCACCTGAGCCCAGGGAGTAGACTTGATGACTCAAAAGGTAGATCTATTTTGAACTTTTTGAGAAACCTTCATACTGTTTTTCGTAGGGGAAGAACATCTATTTCCAGCATTCCAATTTTGAATGCTGCTAAATTCTAGTACTAACAGTCTTAATTCCAACATCAAGACATTGTTTGTTGTGATAATTAATCTTTTGTTTAAGTTTACTGGACTTGGATTACCCAGATATGTGAGAAAGTCCGACTCTAGGTGTGCTTGTGAGAGTATTTCATATGAGAGAGACATTTACAATGACAGATTACATAAGTGAATCACTATCACTAATTTGGATGGGTCTTGACCAGCAGACCTGTAGAGAAGAGAAAGACCAACTTATAAATAAGAGGAACATCTGCCTGTATGCCTAAATCTAAGACATTTTTTTCCTGCCTTTTTACTCAAGCTGACTCTTTTTGGGTCTCAAATTTACTGGCATTCATATAGAATGTCCTCATGGGCTCTGCTGGTTCTTAGGTCACTGGACTTGAACTGAAAATATACCATCACTTACCTTGAGCCCCCAGCTTGTTGACTGTAGCTCCTGGGACTTTGCAGTCTCCTGAAGCCCATGAGGCCAGTTCACTAAGGAAATAAACAAATAAATAAGTAAATAATTTTCTTTCTCTGGAAAACCCTGGCTATGCACTCATAGACTTCCGAAGTGCGACTCTATCCTTGAAGAGTCAAATCTTACCCACCAACATTGTGATAGCAGCTCTCCAAGTTCCACTGGAGAGCTTTCGTTCCCTGACTCCCTCACCACCAACCTCCCCTACTGTTTTTTTGCAGTTTTACAGTCAGATGTTAAGAGTTTATTATTGGTTTAGTTTTGACTGACCCTTTGCTATTTTTCTCTGTGTTTGCTAAAGCATAACTTATTGTCTTCCACAGCAATTCCTCATTAATATGAGGCAATCCAAGTAAAAAATGTGGCATCAAAGTACAAATTAAAGGCCAAACTACACAATGAGTGTTAGATAATATTAGGTTATAAAGTGTTTGATAAACTGGGTAACTCAGAAAATACATATAATATTCTTGTAATTTTCTAGCTTGTTTTTTTGCAACTAATATGGTACCTGATATGTACTGCTGTTGTGATTTAGTCTCCTCATCCATATAATGTAGATAAAAGTAATTGTTACATAGTAGATTTAAATATTTGAGTACTGGCAGAGTTACAATCTTTTCAACTTAGAAAATGCCTTTTACTTTCAATCACCAAAAAATTCAATTATTTACCTCACCATTTCAGCCCAAAATAAACACAAATTGTTTTAGAAATTAGTGTTAAAAACTCAGACTTCAGATAATTTATCTGTAGGATGCAGGTCGTAAAAGCCAAAATTGGTTAAGACTTTATATATTAGTGATGTCAGAGAGCAATGATTCATACATATTATACCGAATAGTTTCCTGGTCAGTTACTGCTGTTCTGCAAAAATCAGTTCCTTCAATATCTGCATATTTGAATAGGAAATTTCTGCTATTTGTCTTTCGACAGATTCTGTTGTCAAATCTATCAAATTTTAAGTGTCACTACTTAAATATTCTGAACTTTTATCACTGGTAATCTGGTACTGGATTATTTTTCTTCTGACTTCTGGAAAATTTGAAGTGAACTGGGCTTAACCAAAAATGTGAATTTGTGCTTAAATGCTACTTACTTTTACCTTATGTATAAATTATGTATCTTTTAGAGTTGTCATGTCTTATTGATTATTTTAAAAGGTCCAAAAACTTGGTAAATTTTCTTTATTTGGATTCTCTCTGATTAGAAATAATGTCAAATTATTTTACCTACTTTTTAAAAAAAAAAGTTCTATTTACTGTGAGCCCCAAGCTAAGGAAATTAGATGCATGATTACATGGGAAAGCAGATGTTATGCTGACCCCAGTCAAGACAACCACAATCATCAGGCTTCTCCTGTGAGTAAAAACCCTATTGAAACTGAATTTCCACATGCCAGTGACAATTTTTTTTTTATCTCAAAGGCAGTGATCGTTTGCTATATTAAACTCATCAACAATTGAAACTCAATTTTGAAATAGAGGAGAATTGAGGACAAGCAAGAGTGGTAAATTCTCTCACTTCTACCATGTTCACAAGATGTAATTTATTATTTTTAAGTTTTTTAAATTTACTTTTCTATTGCTAAGAAACAGGGAATAATTATATAATTGCATAAAAAAAATCCTCAGCTTCACCTAAATAAAAAATATGGAATGTTGCTGAATTCTATGATTTTCAGTATCTCTTTTTTTTTCAATGTATAGTGTTTATAATGAAGGGAAAATTAGGAAACAGGAAACTGAATTATTGAAAATAATCTATAAAATATTTTTATATTAAATTCTTCTGAAAATCATTTCATTTCAGAAACAAGATGTATTTCTCACTGCATGCACCACTTATTCTTTAAGTAAAGAAAACAAAGTTTACTACCACCCAGTTTTCTTTGTAGGACTATTAAATTACATGACATTCTTGTATTTATGTATTCCTTCCAGGCACTTTCAACAAGATCACTTTCGGCTTTGAGAATCAATTTTCTTGGCGATAGCATGGCTTGCTTACATACTTGACTACATAAAAATTTTACTCATCTTTCTGGACTTGTTTTAACTAATTAGTTCTGTTGAAATTTGGATATTTTTTAAATGATGCATATCATTGCAAAAGACAACACAAGATTTTACATTGTCCAGCAGGATCAGCTAACTTGATGACAAACTGATTATCACATTATTGCTTCCTACCTGAAACATTTTCCAATAATTTTATAGTTGAGTTGTCCAAACAACCTCTACCACATGAACAACAACAGTGTTGTCAATTGCAACAGGGAGATTAAATTCAGTAAATGTAATAATGGAAGTTTTTTACATGTGGCTTGTACTGGATTATTTTCACTTCTCCATAACACAGATGCTACTGATCACAATGCAATTGTCAAGAAAATAAAGTAGACCAGCTAGATCCTATGTGCTGATTAGCATAAGGGAAATCTACACTTGTGAACACAGACAAAACCTAGCTTTGCAGAACACAATGAATGTGATTGGCATAACTGATTGACCTCTAGTTTAAGGGGGGGGAGTCTTAGGGTTCCATTCTTCCTTTGGAGTCATGGTGTGAAATGAAGGCAGAATGCTCCCATTCTAACCCTTTCGATTTCTCTTCTCCCCTCTATTAGTCAGCTTATAAAGCTTTTACTGCTAGCCCTAAGATCCTGGTTGTGTGATAAAAGAGCAAATGTTGCCATTGGAAACTTTAGTTTGGCTCATTTACTGTCAGGGAAACAGCAACAAAAAGAAGCAAAAGAGAAATGTACTTTGTAAGTGCTTTAAAGGAATGACTAAAATGATGAAAACCATTTAACAAAGAATCTGGGAATCAAATAGTTGGACTCTCTTTACACAGCAATATCATTTTTGCTATTAATATAAAAAGTATAATGAAACAAAAATTCACATTCTTTTTTACAGTCTAACGACAGTCTACTTGCATAAATCTGGTGCAGTTAGTAAATGCAGTCTACATGGTGATGTGTCTTGGATGAAGTTATAAAAGTAACTTGACCTTAAACAACAAAAGTCTGGATGTGTGCCTTCTACAAATTATTTGATAGAACTTATGGTCTTTAAACAAATAGTTGAGATATATTGAATGTGTATTTTATGCTTTTAGTTGCTCTTCTAAGAGCTTTACAGGTATGAGCTCATTTGATGCTTTCAATCAGTCTGGGAATGAGGAGCACATGTCATCTCATTTTTGTAGGTGAGAACCTCGATGGACAATGAGCTAAAGTTCCCAGAGCCCATAAGTGTTAAAATTGAACACAGTATCACCACATAAAGAGTACTTTTGTATTTTAGTCTACATTGCTTACTGACTTCTTAGGATATGAAAATGTGAGATGATTTGTAGGAATTTAGGTAATATCATACCACACTTTTTTGATACACTTCAGTCAAGAATAGTCTGTTGTCTTAAGTTATGTTAAATTAGCTCATTATTTTTTTATCTATACCTGTCTCCAATTTTGTGTCTTGTTACATATTTTGAACTGAACTGAGTAAAATACTTTGTTAGTTTTATTCATTGCTTTATTTCCTACTATAAATGTAATTTTTTAAAAACATTGTCCTTTGATTTGCATTTATCTATAGAAGGATTCTGATTATATTTACATTATTAACATTTTATAGTCTAATTGCTACAGTTGTCTCTTAACCTCCTTTCTATTTTACTTCATTATATTTCATACACAGCTACTAGACAGTGACAGTGTACATCAAGTAATGTAATCAGAAGAATTTAGTGCAGTTCTATGAATTTTTAAAAGTGTACCCCTCATCACAATCCAGGTAAAGAACAGCTCTATATCAAATTGTTCTTGTACTGAACCTTTGAATCTGTTCCTTTTTCCAACAACTGATCTATTTTATTTAGAAAATATTATTATTATTATTTATTATTATTGGGGTTCCCCTCCTCCTTCCCCATATGCCCCCCTCTGGTCACTCCATCTCTTCTTTCACTGCCAGTTATTAGTCATTTTTTAGTTCATTGAATTGTTCCTCTTCTTTCTTGGAGCAGTGTTATTTTGCCAGGTGTAGACATGTTTTCCTGGGACACATTGGCCTATGCTTAATTTTCTAGGTGTATGTTTGTTGCAGGTAACCAGTACACACCTGTCTGTATCCTTTTAGAGCATCCTCCTCTTTACTGGTCATCTACTCCAACCCAGTTTCTGTCACATTTTTCTTCTTCATAGCTTTATAGTTCAGTCTCTGGCATTGGGAACATTTCTTCCAGCCAATGTTCATGTAAAAAGTTTCTTAATTGGGATAGGCACTGGCGGATGCTTGGTCCGGTAGAGGGATTGCTGCCCTTCTCTGTGGCTTTCCTCTCCGCATGAAATGGGAAGGTACTTAGCTCACACTAAAGGTATCTCTGAACAGGAGATTCTGTTCCCATCTGTGGAAGCCTTTGTGGTTGTATTTCTGAGACAGTTTGTCTCTAGACAGTCTCATAGCCCTGTGTCCCATGGATCTGAAATATCCATTTGTTCTGGGCTTTTTCTCCTCAATTCATCTTCATGTGAATCTGCTGCTGAATGAGTGATTAAGTTGTTTCTGGTGAGGATTGACTGAAATTTGAAGAAGACCAGAGAGAGAGTGTCCCCTACGTACCCGCCTGCTGTCCTTTCCCATGCCCGCCACCACCGGTGCTACGTGGGAGGGCTGAGCCTCTGGGGACATGGTTGGCCCAGTCCCCCTGATCTGTTTTTTATTCCAATAATATTGCCTTTCAACTTGTGAAATAGGTAGCCTTCTCAGACTGTTCTCTTTAATTTTGCACATGCATAGGTAATTCATCTATATTGTTTATGGTATCAGTACTTTCATTTCTTTTCTCTTGGTTTATGGTATTTTAGTTTATTCATTCAAAACCCAAAGCCCATTTAGGTTGTATCTGTTGTTTAGTGATTGCAAAATAATATATTTACATGCGGTTTTGAGATTAGTGTGAGCTTTCAGTTCTTTGCATATGTGCTTAAAAGTACAATTGTTGAGGCATATATGAATGCAGTTAACTTCGTAAGAAGCTGCCAAACTTTTCCAAAGTAGTCATACTGGTCTGCACTTCAGCAGATGAGTCTTCCTTTCACTGCCTACTCACCAAAACTTGATTCTGTTCATTTATTCTTTAACCACTGTGATAAACATAGTGATACCTTGCTGTAAGTTTAATATTTATTAATTTGAAGTATCATTTATATAAATTTAATTATGTAGTATCATTCCAGAATCCATGTTCTTCAATTCTTTATAGGATTCATATTTCTATTAGTGTCATTTTATTTCTGAAATAAGAACTTTAACATTAACATGTATGTCCTGTGGCAATTCAGCTTTTATATGGCTTCAGTTTATATGATTCTATATGTCTTCATTTTAGGAAGAAATTTTTCAGAAGCATAGATGTCTAGATTATTTGTACTTCTTTCAATACTGCCTGTGGTCTTTTTACTTGTATTGTTTCAGAAAAAATTGATGACATCTTTATCTTAATTGCTCCTTTTATATTGTAAATCCTTGGTCTGGGTTTTTAATACCCAAGTTCATGAATTACTATACTTTCAAATTTACTTATTACTTGAAGTGTCTGGTCTGTTATTTTCATGAATATAACCAATCTATCATATTACAGCTTTGAAATCTAAAAGTTCTATTTGAGTCTCTATATCTATCATATCTGCACTTTTTGGACAGATAGAATATGCAGTTTTAATGTCAGTATTTGTTATCTCTATCACCTATGTCAGTTTTGACCTGCTGACTTTTTTCTTTTACTACAGATCATATTTTCCTGGTTCTCTCCATGGTTAATACCATTTATAGGCAGTCAGATATTAAGAATTTTACTTTGGCATATTCTCAGTTTTTTGATATCAGTAAAATTCTTTTACTTTTCTCTGGAATCAATTAAGTTACTTGGAAACAGTTAGGACTTGGTTTATTCAGAACTTGCTCTCAATATTTGTTAAGCAGGATCATAGGGATGCTGAGTCTAGGATCAATTATTAGCATTAGAGTAAGACCCTATTTTGTGTTTTACCTAATGTCCACCTAAATTTCAATTTTTTCCAAGTTATTTGATAAGAACAGCCTCTTTCCTTAGCCCTATGTCACTGTAAGTATCATTTCCTCTAATCTTTCAAGATGTTTCTCTCCACCTTCCTGCAAATTTATATATGGTTTTCTCACATACATGATGATCAGGTGAAAACTAGAAAGAACTCCTCTCTGGATGCAGAGTTCTTTTTCTGTGCAAATCTCTTCTCCTTAGTACTCCAGCAACTTTGATCTTCAGGATTCCTCGATTTAGACCCACCTGGCTAAGTCTGTATTTCTCTTTCTTCTCCACGCCAAGACTTGAAAACTTTAAAGTGGTGAACCAGTGCATTCATAGGACACAGTTTGCTTTCTAACCATCTCTCAGGAATCACTGTCCTTCATTGTTTTATGTCTGGTGTCTTGAAAACCACCATTTCATGTATTTTGTGTCTTTTTGCATTTGGTTTCCATGTTCCAGGTGGGAAAGAAAGTCCAAGGACCTTTTAGTCTTCAGTAAAAACAGAAATCAACTCTAAACACATTTCAATCTCCCCCAAATTGTACTAAATTAACAAATATGCCTAAATTCATAGGATAAACATAGGATAACTTTAAGGCAGATAATAATTGAAGGGAATTTACCAAGTGTGAAATACAGAAAAATAGGTGAGCAAATGTTGTCTGATTTAGTGAATTAAGGAAGCTGGAATATATTTGCATCATAACGAGCAATTCAAAACCAAAGCTAATAGTAATAAAATTTTGCCTACTGCAGGAATACCGAGGAACTTGGAATTCTTTGTTTTTTGCTCAGACTGAATGCATTATTACAATAGAACTAATAGAACTATTTGTTCTTCTTTTTTTTTTTTAAAGTTAGTGATGGGGTCTTAACATATCATTCCCAACAGAGAGTGAAACTCTTCCAAGAACTCAGAATCCATTCTGAGGCATTTTTCACGAGTTTGCTACTTCTAAAGAGAAATGAGCTGAATTGCACACTTTTGTCACGAAAACTGGGTCACATATGCTTAGTCATGTAGAATGCAGCATAGGGGATAGTTGTTGGTAGAGTGGTCATTGGCAAACTTAAGTGGAGCTGTTTTTTCTCATGACTGTAGATAGATAATTTCTGCAACCTGGTCAGTTCTGATCTTTTCAACTTGACAGTTTTCTCATTTTTTTTTTTTTTGTTTGTTTTTTATACCCTGACTGCATAGTTGTGCCAGCTGTGGGATGTTGTAAATTATGGGATTAAGGTGTGAGATCCTGAAATTAAAATAGCTGGATTCCCAGAAGTAAATGCCTGTAGCAGATCCTGAGAACAATAAATTCCCAAACCCTAAAATCCATGCTTGACTTGGGTGTAATAATGGCTAATATTGTTCTCTGACCAGGTATTTTTCTGTTTGAAGACCAAAAATGGGAGTGGTAGATTTTATGTAAATGAGGAAGCAAGACAGCCACACCCTTTACTTGTCCTCTTACAAATCATTAACTTTCCTTCTTTACCCTCACCAGAAGATTGGATTTATGCCATAAATTTTAAATTAAACACACTCAAGATTTATGTACATAAAATCAGCAGAGGACAAGAGGTTAACTTAAGTTCTCCTTATATAAAATATTGGGACTTTGTTTCTTTAACAAGTTCCCATAATGCTGGCAATGAGACTTATATGCCCCCAAGAAAGACTAAAATATTTCTTTTTGAGAAATTTACCTGTCTAAGAGAAAATTTCTTATAAACAAATTTTTGAAAGTCCTTCAGAAAATGACATTCCCACACAGGTACCTTCTGAGGAAGTTCACCAGTTTGCAGAACTCTCCTGCATATACACTTTGATGATTCATTTTGACATCTGTCACAATGGCTCATCAAAACTCATTTAATTCTTAATTTAGGGAAAACTTCCATTTGAAAAGCAGAATAAAAATACCAGAACAACACAAAAATCATTTTGTAGGAAATGAATAAATAAATCATATTGTAATTTGTATTCTCACAGAGATAAAGTAGAAGATATCCATAGAAGATAAATAAGTTGCTACAAAATATACAAATATAGAGAATAAAAAATATCATAGAAATAAACATACAGTAGCTCCACTGATTAAAAATTTCCATTAGTATTATAGAAGAGGAAGTTGAAAATTCTAAATGGAAAATCTGAAAAAAAGAAAGACAATTATTGGCTTAGAAATCACTAATGGGAGTTAAGGAATATTAATGGAGAGGAAAAAAGTAAATTATCAATAAAATCTTGCACAATAAAAATAGGATTATTTAGATCAAAGAATACTAATTTTTTAAAAAGGCATATGTATATGTGTGCGCACACAGATTTTATCCTTATTATTCATGAATTCTCCACTTTTGAATTGGCCTTGTCAATAAAATTTCTATCACCACCCACATCAATACTTCTTGTGTTACCTGATATGTCTCTCCTCAGAACCATTTAATAATGCAACAGTGTTGTCTTGCTTTATCTCACATATTACATAGTGTAAACCAGTGTTTTTTTGTTTTTTTTTTTTTTTATCTTTAGTTTTCACCTTTTGTTGGTGATTTCACTATTGAAAATGGTACCCAGATTTAGTGCTAGAATTCTGTCTGTTCCTCCCAGGGTAAAAAGACTGATTATCTTAGAGAGAAAATACCTGTTAGATAAGTTTCATTCTACTGTGAGTTATTATGCTGTTGACTGTGAGTTCAGTATTAATAAATCAAGAATATGCATTAAGTCTTTAAGTAGGAATACTCATAAAAACAAAGTTATGTATTCTGTTGAAGATCTAAGAAAAAAATAGTTGTTTAAGAAACTTAATTTTAGGGTGTTCCCTTACATCAATAACCAGAACTATGAGTTAATAAAAAGAATAGGATGTTGGTGTAGGCATCTATCAGAACTCATCTATTATATACTAAATTAGAATACCTATTATTTTCTATAAATTATACTGAGACAAAGTTCATTAAAAAATAACACTATAGGCTCTCTAGAAAGTGTAGAATGCAGAACAGAAGAAAAACAAAGGGAATTCCCAAATTGATGAATTGAAAATCCCTAGTGTTTTAGGGTAATACCAGGTCTAGCTAGTTCCAGAAAAACAGGGAATAAAATGTACTTTAGCACAGATATCTTCATAAATAAAAATATTTATTCACATGTATTTATTACATGTGAAAGAAAATTGTATTACTATTGATGTGTTTCAGCATGTAGTGTTGATCCTTACATCAAAAGGGTTATCTGAATAAACTAGGCAGTTGTTAATTCTGTAAAAAAGAACATACAAAAGTATTTGCAATCATATTACATCATGTCTTAAATTACAGGTGATTTATCTATATTTCAATAAACACGTTTTAAAATGTAATAATAAATTTATAACTGTGATAATGAAATAGCTGCATGTGGTATGTGATAAGGCAGTTATTATCTCCCACAGTAGGTAAGTTGACACATGCAATTTTTTCAAAAACATAAAGTTTGTAAGTAAACTATTTTGAAGTGTTTAGGCACTAAATATTAAGAGTTTGAAAGCTGATATCTATTTCTTAAGGAGGAACAAACATGATAGGGGATAGGGTCAGAAATTACAACTATATCCACACATAGACATGTATCTTTTAAGGGAGATTCATATAATGTTCATACAACTCATAAATTCATAATATAAATATACTATATATTTCATATTAAAATGTGAAAGTGAGGATACAGAATTGTGGGGCATGGCTGCAGGTTGAGCAATATACCTTAGATAAAAGGAACACCTTTGTCTTTCTCACCCGCTCTGGCACACTAGAGGTGGGCAACAGCATGTCTCTCACCTGTAACACAGCTTCCTAAACTCTTTGGAATGTCCCAGGAGACATATGACCAAAAGATAATGGCGGTTCACCCCACAGGAAAATTCTCCTGTTAGCACCATACCCTTGTTATATGTCACGTACATCTTTGGAATCAGGTTTCTCTTCTCCTTATTAGCTCATTGTAATCATTTCCTTGCCGAGGCCTATGAGGGTCTTCATAACTTCATTAAATTTGGACCTTGGACATGATCTCCAGGTCCCTGGTTTGTGGGCTAGCCTCACAGGTCGCTATCAGTATCTTCCATCTTCTTTCCCACATGGGATTCCTAACACAGAATTAGAACTGAAAAGCACTATCCAAGAAAGATATAAATCCTGTTAGAATTTAATATAATTACATAATATGTGAAATTTAATATTCTGCTTTACAATATATTGGGACCATTCTTCATATTATTTTTTTTTAAAAACTCAAAAGATTTTTAAGCAAAATGTAGTGACTGCTTATTATGCATTTTTTCCTTGAATTTAAAGTTTTCTTTTTATTATTGGAGTAACTCATCTATTTTACTAGTCTACGTTCTCTGGGAGAGCACAATCAGTAGGAGAGATCAAGCATGTGATTTACTGTGACTCGTTCACTTGTTTATGAAGATTGTAAGATCCCACTATCTGCCTTATGGAGGTTTAAATTCAGGAAAGCAAGAGGTGAGAATTCTAGTATGAGTCTGAAACCTTAAGAATGAGGATAGCCTGTGGAGTAAGCCCCATTTGAGAGATAGAAAACTGATGTCTCATCCCAGTCAGTCAGAGAGGAATTTTGCCTTAATCCACATTTTTGTTCTATTCCAATTGCTCAGTGAATTGGAAAATACCCACATGCACTAGAAAAGTCAAACTACTTTACTTAGCCTGTGCATTCAAATGCTAACCTCATGTGGAAACAGGCACAGTCACTAACATACCCAGAAGGAAGATTGAGTTTGGGCACCCCGAGTCCTGTCAGACTGACATAAAATTAACTATTATGTTTGCCAATTATTTTTCTCTGTAAGTCATTCTTTAGCAGTATATACCCTTTAATTTAGTTAAAAGAGATGACATTTTTTCCCTGCTCCTTCTTTTCCTAGGTGTGTTAAGTTACTGGAAATAATGCTCTTTTCCTGTTTATTTCCCTGTGTTGCTTGCCCTTTCAGACTTTAGTCAAGCCAACATTTGTATGATACCTTTTTCAGAATAAGGGATAATTTCTTTTTTATTTAATCTATTGACTATATAAATATATTTCCTTACATTGTTGTATAATACAAAGTTCTTCCAATACCATATCACCTGGGAACTGTCATAATTCATAAGGAACAAAATAGTGTTAAGATCTTAATCCAGTTATGTCTCACATTATTTTTTTGTATACTAAATTGAAGAACACTTGTAAACAAAATATTATATTTTGCTTTTATTGTATATCTTTACTGAATCCACTATGGTACTGACCATAGATCTCCAGGGAATAATTAACTTGCAAGCAAGGTCCTTATTGTTTTAGGGAGGGGGTGGAGGAGAAAAACACAATAGTCTGGGACTGTGGTAGTTAAATCTCCCACACATTGTATTAAGGAGGTTGGAGGCAAGTTGTGTATCATAAATGCCACAAACATTCTGAAATAGGAGAACACAAAAGGATATTCACATTTGAGTGATGAATTACACACTTGGGTGACAGTCTTATCTTACTTTTATGAAAAATTTTACAACTGGTATTAGCTCTCTCACATGTCCTTTGAAATGTAACATTCTAATGTGCTCTTGGAATTAGTCTGTTATTAGGATATTCAGGTTATTTCGTTACAACCATAAATAATTTACTTCCTACTTTTAGTATTGTATTTCATTATGAGGAATTAACTAAAGAGAATACTATTTTACCCTTCTATATAAATCAGGGATGAAGGAAACTGTATATTTGATCTGATTTATTTCTTGATCAGCTTAAAGTAATTTTCTTCTTAGTCCTTTCCTTTAAATTCTTGCATAAATTGTTGAGGAGATAGATTTACTGAAATCAGAAAGCATTTGGTCAAGGCAAACTGCCCTCTAGCAAGTAAGAACATTGGTGCCAAGGGACACTTTAAGAAGTCTTTCTTCCTACATTGTGCTGTTATGTGAAGCTATCCTATTTAAAGTCTTATGGTTTTTCCTCACCTTCCTTCTTCTCTACCAAGTTGTAAAAATCCCCACATCAAATTATTTAGGTTTCATTTCACATTATTACATAGTGTGATCTCTATGGATTTTTATTGAAAAGTTAATTTATAAGACTTATTTTTTTCAATTCTATTTTTCTTTTAAAACTGTATTAAAAGAAATGTAGTTAATGAGAACAGAAAAACCAAGTACCTCGGTTCCTTATCTCTAAGGTAATTGTAAGTCCTGAGACTTACAATCTATAGGCCTTACAATCTGAGTCTTATACCCAGAGAAGTCCCAGTTTATGCCTGTCTTCCTAGAGTGTTTAATAATAATGCCCCTTTCAGTCTCCAAAATGTCTGCTTTAAGTGATAAATTATTATAACCAATCTGTTCATCAAGCAAATGGATGCTATGTGTGCTCTCTTATGTATCTATTGAGCCAACTCTATTTTAGAGCAACAGAAATCTAAATATAAGAATAGAAGGAAAAGGATCTAGTCTCTTAAATTTGAAAGGTCTTACATCAGTGTGACATTCCTCTTTTATATTTTGTTTCATTTCCTGTATGTATTTGTTCAAATAGCAGCTCATAAATAGGATTTTTTATAAGGAGGACAATTCATCACTGTGTTTCCTGTTTTTTTCCTGGATTCACTAAAATTTCATACTGACATTCCAAAATTGCATTGATTGGCATTGCTCTGAAAAGACATTTTTTGATAATAAATATTCACATTTGCCTTTAGAGTGAATTTTTTATTCTTGTTGTATTTTAACTGCAGAAAATTTTTTGACCTAGATTTATAGAACTTTGCACCCAAGACACTTAATGATTACTTCCTCAAATAAATAGGTGATAATATGCTTTGGGAATGTAAAATGATCTCCCGTAAGGCAGATAACCAAAGTAGTTCATCATTATGCATATAATCCACTATTTTCAATTATCCATGCCACTGGTTTGCTACTTTAGCATGACTAATAAAAAGTTATTATTATTGTTGTTTCTTATTTTTTCTCTATTGAATTACAACTATGAACAATTCACAAAGAAAATGAGCGATTCACACCATCTCTAATTACTACTGTCATTGATTTATTTGAAGCTGATCATACAGAATTACCACACTTTGGTTAATGTTTAGCCTTGAAATTAAATATGCATAGTATTTTTTTAGGGCTTGAAATTCACCTCTTAGACATCATTGATAGTTTTAATCTTGTTAAAGGAATCATCTTCTGTGGATAATCACTTTAGATGCATATTTACTATGTGCAGCAGACACTGTTCATTGGCTACCAAGCAGCCATTTCACTCCTCATTTTCTGCTTTTATAAACTATAATTAAATAGATGGTGAGCAGAAATCCCTTTATTCTATGGAAGAGGGGATTCTTGCCAGGAAATCTTCGTTATAACCAGGGGATGGGAACCTTTTTTTAACTTGTGATAGAATTTTGGCCAATGAAATCAGTTCCTTCCTATTTGGCCAATCTGTTCCATTTGGCTTCTTATCCAAAATAACAGGGCACATCTAAAGGAAAAGATAGTGGTTTGTCTCAGTCTTCATGATTCCTTTTTGAGGAGTCTGATCATAGTAGGTATTTGCAATGATAGAGCATAATTCATTAGGTCAACAACACTAGAATGTCATAAATGGGAGTAAGAAAAAGAAGAGTAGTCCCTTAGTGACATTGTTGAACTGCTGAACAGTACCTCTGTTTTTTTGTAAGTATGCTTTTGCTCTGAATTTACCTTTAATGTTTTGTGGTTGATGTTGTTATTTACCACTGAGAGTCTATTTAGTAAATACATAAAACAAGGTATTTTTCTTTATTAATTCCTGAAGTTTCCAATTAAAAATGTTTTTCTTGATTTTCATTCATGTTATTTTCTATGGTTTGATTTTGGAACATAACAACATCATCTTTTAGTTCTGGTTCTCACCAGAGTCCAGAACCATTCTTGTCCATGAGCTGGAAAGTGCTAGATTAAAAAGGTCTGTCAATTTTGCAACTTCAAGTAAATGTTATCTGCAGATTTCAATATAAGAATAATAAGAATTATTTATTGATTCTAGTTACCAGGTATTTCCAACATGTAAGATGTATAAGTATATGGGCATGAAGTCCACAATTGATCAGTTATTAGATTTCTGAATTGAGTGCACTAGTAATTTTGGGGGAACCTTGATTTCCTTGTCTGTATATTGGAGATAATGATATTCTAGAGATGAATATAAGGATGAAGTGAAATATATTTCTCTTCTGGTTTCTAGCCTTTCAGAGCTTCTCCTGGGTAGAATCAGGGAGTTAAAATCATACAAGATCACTCAGCTATTATGAATCCATGGAAGGAAATAAGTAAATCATGAATCTATAAAACGGAATTAGTATTGTTTCCATTTACCATGCTGCCCCATTTCTGTGTTTATTATTAACAAATTAGCTCATTTTTCTTATTTTTCTGAAAGCATCTATTTCCTCCTGGTACCTTTATTTCTCATCATTATTCTTACCCATTGGAGACATGGAGAGTTCAGATCATTTGATGTGGATACTCCTGAGTTCTTACAAAAAAAAAAAAAAAAAAAGGAACACCATTGAGATTTTACCATGTCAGGTCTCCCTATAGTCTCTTGCTTCATCATTTTGTAAAAGCAGGTTGCTATATTGGATATTAAGAACAAGGTGTTTTTGGTATTTTGGAACTCTGGAGCCCTATGGTTTGGATTAACCTCCTTCTGTCCCAGTTTCTTCTAATTGCTCTTCAGGAAATGACTTAATATGCAATAGCTTGAGGAATGAAGGGTAATGGCCAAATAACTGATGATTCCTTCTGAGTCATCAGAAGGATGTTTCTATTTGAATTCTTCTGGATGGTAGAAAATTAAATACACAGAATTTTTTCTTCCTTTTGAATCCAAATTTTATTCATTTACATCTGGTGTCTTGTGAAATTAGTGTGAAGCCTTGAATGAATCATTGTTGCACTATCATTAACATAATGCCCATGTGTAGATTTACCAGCAGACTTTCAGTTTGATAAACTGTAGGCATGTAAATATTTCCTTGAAGAAATTCTGGTCCAGCTGCTTTTGTTTACAAATCTATCAATGGTGAAAACCATTGAATGTATTTTGCCTGCTTCTGGATTATAATTACATGTGTAATTGTGAATTAATTATAAAAGAGAAAGACAAAAAAGCACAATAAATATTTTCCCATTTCTGAATTCATGCCAAATTTCCCCATATTCATGAAATGTAAGATCTTACTCTTATAAGACATAATCTTACATTTTTTTTGCATTTATATGTACATGTAAAGTGTATTTGAACGTATTTGATTCTTAGGAAGACTGATTATTTCCTTGTTTTACTTTCTTTTTTATACTGTTTAACTGTTCTATGGCTTTAATTAAGATTCGATTTTGATATGCCAGTCACACTAACATCTAAACTGACATGAATATTGAATAACTGTCGCTTTCCAATGTTTTCATTACATAAAATCAAAATGATGTGGCAATCGTCTTGTTTTTCTGCTCCTCTTTGAATCACAGCAGTCATATATATCCATATAAGTATGTATAACCACAAATTAATATAAATTGTGAAAGAAAAGCTGGCCACGATATTCATATTTGAGCTTATATGGAATAATACAGTTTTATATATGATGAAACTTTTTTATATGTATATAGGTGTTTAATTAATCATTCTATGAAGTATATCAATTTATAACAGTACAGATTACTTCCTCTTTGTTTTTTAATTTTATACAACAGATGCCATTTATACCTATACTTTCTCAGTCAATAAGTAATACTGAAGTTAGCATGTTATACAACATCTTTTATGCATGCCTACAAAAATTGCTATCATTTTAAGTTAGAAAAGATATAATAGATGGTTAAATTTTTCCTTTTTGTTTGGTTGATTAAACTCATCTACTTTGTGTTTCTGTCTGTATTTTTTGTGTTTGTTGCTGTTTCAGAATCAGAATCTTTGGCTCTTTAACCTGTGCTTTTTTAACACAAATAGTACATTTCCAAGGCATTGTTGTAGCTGTGGGTAGCCTTAAAACTAACCTCTGGCCATAGGTAGCACACAAGAGTGAAGGACTATTTTCTGGCCCAGCATATTATGTGTAGACTTACTTGCTTGAAATATGCTTGGCACTCTCCTCTCTACATTCAGACTTGGTGTGGAGTTGCTGTGTGGAAGATAGCAGAATCGTGAAGAAGAAAAGAGTTGAATAGTCTGTTTTACTATATGTGGCAGATTTGACTGCAGGTATGGAAACACCATTTTGAACTTTAGGTGATTTAGAAAGTAACCTGTGTCATGCTTGATCTATGTTAAAAGTTTCTGTTTGCTGATCACTGCTGTTGCAATCCCCATTTGAAAACATTTACTATGAAGCATATGTGTCAAGGAAAATTTAAAGAGAGCTTCTAAAAATTTATCTGATTATTCAAGATCTCATAGACCTTTTCTTTTTTTTATCCAATTAGGCTATCATTTCATAGAAATTATTTTTAAAGAATGAAATACCTTACCCCCTCATATTCTACATAATGAAGTCTCCTTTAATATTAAAATTTCAGGACTGACTAATATTATATTGAAGAGGAATGATGAATTTTGTATAACAGTGAGATTATTATTCATTAAATATTTCTAGAAATAGTAAAGTCCCTCATGTACATGACTATATACTACACACATCTCTAAAAAACAAAGCTATAGACTCAAGTATCTAAAGAAAGCTCTATATGGAACATTAAAGAGTCTGTTAAAGGTATTAAAGAACAACATCTGCTAAAGAAAATGAAGTATTACATAAAGTTTTTAGTATGTTCAAAGTATAAGAATAATACAGTAATGATATTTTTATATTTTTATAAAGTTTTAATATAGGCAAAGATATTTATATTTCAAAAAGTGAAATTTTTATGGAGAAAAAGCATACATAGCAGCCACGTACCCACAGTGTCATGCTGTTGCACAAAGTCATATTTTAGCATAAATCTTGTTTGACAGAATTCCCAGTTGTCTATAGTATGCATGGTTCATTTGGCCACACTACATTTAATGAACTTATGCCACAAATAACTTTTCAAATGATGATAACTAAGAAAAATTGTGACAACCTTTGGGAAGTAAACTTGACAAATGGTGAATAAAAATTGTACAAGTTGTTTAAAAGCAATCCCTTCATCACAAAAAAATGAATGGTTAATGGCCATTCCACTCTACATTAGTCAACGCTAAAAAGCCTACTTTACTTGTGATATACAGATAACTATCTTTAGCATTATTGAGAGTTATACAACATGCACAGAAAGGATAATACTTTTCCCATGAAAGGAATTTAGAAGTTATGTACTGAAGATTTGACTTTGAATTACCCTTGGTATATTATTACTCAGTTGAAGTCCCATGAGTAATTATTCAGGGGTAAAATACAAAGGATTCAATGTTATTTGAGTAGTTTAAAATTCTAAGTTTTTAATTTTATATTTTTTTATTCTTGCGTAACTATTTTTCAAAAAATGCACATAATCTGCTTACTTAGATTGTAAATAGGACCATAATGTAATAGGAACATATGTAATTAGCCTTTTATTATCTTCTCCAAACACAATTATGTAATTGGTCCTCATTCTTCAGAAACAAGAGAAAACTGATTTGATAATAATTGAAGCTTGGTTTGTTTTCTATTTCTTTTTAGCACCTCAGCTTTTTCAAAGAACTTGATAGCAAATTACCCGTAGAACCTTATGAAACTAATGAAATTAAAAGAATAAAAATAACTTTTTAAGGAATGTATTTGAAAACAGACTCTTCAGTTGAATAGAGAGAATGTGACACTCCAAGTTAATGGGGATAAATCGACAAATATAAATATTTTATACTAAATTTATAATTAGATTTTGTATGAAAAACACTGCCTCAAAGATTCAACGCAACTCATCAAACATTACCTACAATGTTAATACCGACCTATGATTCTAAAACTGATAGTTTTTCTTACACTACACTATATGTCAGAAAAAAGTTGTACTCTTAAATAAAAATTCGCAAGGAGAAAAGTGGAATTATAGAAAACCTTTGCGGTAGACTAAAGGATGAGAAAAGCATAAATAAACATTTCTAAGGATTTCTATGCCAAATGATACTCAAAGTGTTTATATAATTCATATCATAAAATAAACACCATATCAATGTTGGTATTGTGATGTACTTTGCTAGAAGATTCATTTTGCTAAAAAACAGACTATATGAAAAATTCTTGACTTATTAAATATTTCATTATGGCAAAATGTACAGGTATCAATATGGGGAATTGCAACTCTGGAAACTGTTATGATGAGTAAAGGAAAGTTGAACTGGAAGCAAAATGATCTTTGGGAATAGGTAACCATGTCATTTTTTAGTGTATTAAGATCAAAGAAATTAAGACTAGAAGTCACCAGATATGTGCCCAGGACTTTATGAAAGTTTATTTCAAAATATTAAAAGAAAGATAGTTATGGCTTTATTGTTGGGTCTAAAAAATGAAAACAGTCTAAGAAATATATGCATTATATAAAACAAACTTTGAATTGTGCTATATCTTAATGTTTTATGGAAGCTACATTATTGCATTGCAGTGAATGGCTATATATATACACATATATTATCTGTAGCATCTAGAGCTATGTTTTCTATATATCTTAACAGGATTTTGATGCAAAATATACTATGTACTTTCTGATTTATATGTATTCAATATCTGTGTCCGAAAAGTCATTTTGCCAACTTGTTGCTAGTGTTACAAATATATACATTTTATCACTACTTCCAGTTTTCTCTCAGCTAGTTACTCTCTGTAATGCTTGAGTGTAGGAAAGACATGATCACATTAACAGTCAATCTGGTCTTAGATTTCCCAACCCCTCTGCTGTGTGTAAGGCAAGATGATTAGTTCTGGTCCATAGGTTGTGAGCAGATAGACATGTAATATTTCCTGAGCAAAGGATAAAGAATAGTAGATGATCGACCTGTCATCTATCTTTTAGTGATAGCAAACACAGTGGTCTCATTGAAGAGAGAGGGGTCATTAGTGTGGATCACAGAGTCACTGCAGTTACCCTAAAACAGAATGAAACTCTATAATCCTTGGGTCAACTCCAGCTCATTATTTCTTTTTAATTTTTTTTTAAGCATAAGCGCATTCTATTACCCGTTATCTGTGACTATTTTTATACAACAGAGGCAGAATTGAGTAGCTAAAGGAATAGGTCAGTGCCCACAGCTGAATATTTAGAATTGTACTAAAAAAAACCCCAATGCCTGATCAATACTGATTGATTTTTCTAATGAACCACTCTTACATCCTAGAACTAAATCCTTCATAACAATTACATATGATCTTTTTAACATATCATTGCATTTGAATTGCTAAGATTTTGATGAGAATTTTTGATTCTGTGTTCATAGGGATTTTTGTATTGGTCTATAATTTCTCTATTATTTGTCATGTCCTTATGTTGTTTACTGTAGCTGGATAATGTTGGCTTCATAAAATGTGTTTGGAGGAATTTTTTTTCTCATATTTGGAGGAATTTGAGGAATTCATCTTTGAAAACTTGGTAGCACTCACTGGTGAAATTACCTTGGGCTTTTGATATTTGGGAGACCTTTGATCACTGTTTTAACTCTCTTGTTCATAAGTTATCTGTTCAAATTTTCTATTTCTTCTTGGTTTAATCTTCAGAGGTTGTATGATTTTAAGAATGTATGAACTTCTAGATTAGATATTGATATTATTATATTATGACCCTATGTAATTCTGAATTGTCTGTTTTCATTTTTCCTTTTTTTCATCTATTTATTAAAATTTCCTCCCATTTTATTTTTCTAGTGAAACTAGATAGAGGTTTGTCTATTTTATCTTTTCAAAAATTCAGCTTTTAGAGTTACTGAGCTTCTGTAATATGTTTTCTTTTCTGCTTGTATTTTATTTCTCCTCTAATATTTAACTTCTTTTCATTGTGTTTTTATTTCATTTTCTCTTTTTTATAGTTGCATAAGATTATATTTTTTGAGTTTTCCTTCTTTCTCGATGTAAACCTGCTTTTTTTTTTTT